>WUQG02020118.1:0-11463 GCA_011317285.2 Androctonus mauritanicus | reverse complement strand
ATCGTCTCGAGTGAATAAAACATACGATTCGACACGTGACTTTAGTTTACAAGTATTCAACTCTGGCGTGAGCGAGAGCGTGTCGATAAAGAAAAACCTTTATCCTTGCTATTTGGGGCTGTGTTGTGGTTTAACTTCGGCCGGTTTCCTCACGATCTAAAGTGAGCTAAGTGAGGAAACGTTGTCACGAGCGTATTAAACTGTTACCTGTACTGTACGATTAAAATCTCCAATTACATATACTCTTGCGAATAAAATTCTAAAAAATGCTCAAAAAATGATGCTAAATACTAAAATATGTCAACTATGAAAGTCTTGGCTCGAATGTGTAATATAGGAACGGATATTTCTGAAAAAATTGGTAGGATTGTCGCATCGGCTCAGATTTATGTGGCACAGGAAGATTAAAAAACAATCTAAAAAAAATCATTGCCATGATTTAAATGGTCTACAGCGGAGAACATATTCGGCTCCGCCCAAATTAATTGAACAGACCGAAAGGGGAGTTAAAAAAACCGGAAATTTAGTTTAATGTTCGTGGCTCGGGTGATAAGAGAGGAAAAATGGCGCAACTGCTATCTAAATCCCTCCTGATGTGACAACAGGAGTCGCTGGGCACGGCGTGACGTAACAGAGCGTGATGGGGACAGAAGCTGAAGCATTATGGTCCGAAGAGGGAATAAGTGGCCGTTCGTCTCGTCCTCTGCTGATATACAACATTCTGGTCCCGACAAGAGGATTAGCTCTGCTTCTGGTTTACTCTTACCGGATGACGCTGGCCACCTGTCACGCGTCCAAATGCTCCTCTTCATCATTTTTCCCTTCCTCCTCTTTTTTAAAGATTTACCAAACATCAACTATGTTTAACGTTGATTATGCTCCATTACCATTTTAATCAATGATTTTCCGTCTTTATCACGTCGAAAATGGATAATTTTGAGCTGGTATCAGTCCCAGATTACAGATACCTTCTTCTTCCTCTTTCGTACCTGCTTAATTAATAATAATCGTTTAATCCAATCGGGGATAATCTCGCGGAATCTCTAATCCGTTTAAATTATTTCCTAATCGGGATTGAAAATTAATCGTCTAATCTATAAATCTGATTAAATTTGAATTACAGAAGCTTAACGTTAATCCGCTTGGATAATCTCATCTAATCTCATCATTTATTAATCCGTATCAAAAATATATTATTATTAAATCAACGTCATTCAGCAATAATTAAAATTTTTAATTAATATTATAAGCTTATTTAAGGCAGATAATCCACGCAATTTAATATAAATTTGGATTAAGCCGCTATTAATCCGAGATTATCTCATAATCCGTACTAATCGATACTAATTCCTAAGGTTAATCTGCATCCATTCCGCTCGCTAGATTAAAAAATCAGAACTGCTAATTTATATTAATCCATAATCCGTTAAAGCTAATCCATCTTATTTCCATATTTAATTTCGCTCTTATCCCGTTAAAATATCAAAAAATATAATCCATAATTAATTCAGTAAATCCACCATTCAAATTAAACAGTCGAAGATAAGGTTAAGCTTAATCCTGGCGAGATTATCCCAGATTATGTTAATCCTTTTCATATATATATTTAAAAATGACAAGATTTAACTGGGAATTAGGAACAAACACCGTTCTAATCTAAGGTTTTAGAGATAATCCTTAATTCATAAATAATTTTTAAGATTTTTCCAAAAGTGAAGATTAAAATTAATCTCTCTGATCTCAAATTTCTCAAATAGATTTTTTTTTTCCTCACCATAATCCTAGAATGGATTGAGAACAGAAGTTAAGTCTTCTATATAATTTAGCATTTTTTTTTAACCTCCTCTTTCTTAGTGATCCTTAAAGATTAGACAAAGAATACTCTTTAAATCTTGAGAACAAAAGAAAAGTTATACCTTTCTAAACGTTATCGTTCGACTCAGCAAAAATTAAACTCGAGAAAAAGATCCCATAGATTAATATTCCCTCTCTTTCTCTCTCTTTTCTATGAAAGTTATAAGATTAAAGAGGAACCGTGTACACTCGCTCATTATAATTTTTAAAATATTCAGAAAAATTTGCGGTATTTTATCATCTTGGAAAACAAGAAATTATCTAATTTTAATTACCTCTTATATTTTCGATTGTTTAAACAAAACAAAAATTTTCTATCTATATACACCGACAATTTTTCAATAATTGAAAAGGGAAGTACACACACAACAAAATCAGCTTAGTAAAATCAGATTAAAAATCTCTCAGAGAGAAAATGCACATCATACACATCTTAATGTGGGCAGGAACCAACAATACTGTGCAATCATTAATGAATGACAAGAACAGCAGACAGGGTGGAGCGAGAGGAACCCTGCCCAACAAAATTAATGTTTGGTAGAGAAACAGTAAAGGACAAACATCTCATTCATTGAAGTCCACACAACTTTGAATTAAATGGGAATGGGAGGGAAGTAGGATACATTCTTTGCTAGAGTTTGTATAAAGATGCCTCGCTTCATAATTATGTGTATTTATCTGAATCTTGATAGTTCTTTTTTTTTACCGTAAAGGAGACTATTTTAAATTCTTTAAAGTTTTCATTCGAATTAAATTCGTTATTTAATGATATTAAAGAAAAGATAGTCAGTAGATCATCTAAAAAAAAAAAATTATCTTAATATCACTTCAAAGAATAGAAAAAAAGATACATTAAGCACGGATAAACTTATTGATAATTTATTTCTTAGGATTCGAAATTGTATTTATTCTAAAAGATCTCCTAAGTTGCATTTTCTGATTGCCACTACAGGGTCTAAGAAGTCAATTCTTTCGACCCATTTGAGGGATCCATCTCATTGTTGTTATAAGGATAGCAAACTGAAGCGGGTTCATTATGACAAAAGATCGAAGTTAGAGAAGAGTAAGGTACAATAGAACTTTCGAATAAATTTCAAAAACAATTTAGTCATAGCGGAAGCGCATGAAGAACCTGTACGTTGCAAAAAAAAAAAAGAAATCTTTACTTATCAAAGAAATTAATACAATACAGAGCCGGTATTGACTGCAGTTAAGTATGGTTGCCCTTCTAAGAGAATCCGTGTAACACCTGCTCCCACATTCTTTTATAACTAGAGAGAACACTCCAGATGTCATTCTATTGTGCGGGACAAGGGACTTATAACGCACATACTGTCTGGGAAAGTCTTCGCCACCACTGTATTACAGAATAGGAAGAAATACCCATAAACAGTTAAGGAGCAAACCATATTCCTCCCATAAAGAAGGTTGAGCAAATGGGGGCTGACAGTAGCATTATTTGTGCGATAAATAAATTGCCATTGTGACTAGATGTTGAATAAGTCTCTATTGTGTCCTAACATTCCCCTGAGGGGCCTAAGAGGGCGGAGAATTACTTCTGAATGATGAGGAGTCTTTCATGTTCCCTCCCCACAACGTGCATGGTTCCTCTGTAGCAACAATGACTCATGGCGTCCCTCTTGAAGAACTTAATATTTCTAATCATATTGACAAATTGCTGAGGAATAAAGCCGTATGTTCGGTATACTGTTATCATCAATTAATTCATCTTTCGCTCTTGATTAAAGATAATAAACATTCCCTCCATTATTTAACGAGATTTGTTTTTAAAATAAACAAGATATCACCCTAGAGCTGAAAATTTATTGATGATCGTAACATAAAAGATTATTTACCTTAAAGACATTTTCTATTGTGTTTACGTTATGTAGAAATGTCACTAAAGTAGAATGGGTGGTTGTGCTACATCCCCTAATTGCGACTTTCCCAAAGCACTTAAGCCAGAGTGAAACTTGGGATCTTTATCCTTTGGGGATTACCTTAATCAGTAAATTAGTTATTAGCACTACCAGGTTTCCTCTCTGCACAATGTTTTCTTGAATTTCTTCAGCCATTAAAAGTTTTTATATATATATATATCTATCTTTATTTTTCATTAGAATATAAACAACTTCGAATGATTTTTTTTTATAACGTGACTAAAGAAGATTAGACTAAACAACAGTTTCCAAATAATTTTTTTAATTTATAACTGTAAAGCTTAGCCAGTATATTTTTAATAAATTTAATTCGTAAAAATAACATTAAGAAATCTCTTTAAAAATATAAAAAAAAAAAATAATAATAATAATAACAGAAAAGAAACTAACAAAAATTAATGTTAGAAAGATTAAAAGATGAGACGAATATTCTAGGGATTATTTTGTAAAATAAATGTTATATAAAATTTATATTCGTTAGTTGCAGTAACAGTACTACACACAGTGAATAATATAACCTGTGCTAAGGCGAAACATTTTTGAAAGTCGACCAAAACAACAACAACAACAAAAAAAAAAATTTTTTTTTTTTTTGTTTTTAGCGAACAAACTAACCAAACGAGTCGGGTAAGAAAAAGAATGCAGTATATCCGGATAATCAAGCGAATCAATAATTTTCCATTGGGCTTTGCCTAGTTTTAGATTGTAACTAATCGATCAAACATAGTTCTGATGTTCATCTCTTTTCTAGAGATGAGTCTGGTTGAATCACGGAACGAGAATCAATTTTGTCACCATCGATTTTCAGATGGTGTTTCTATGATTTATAACGCAACATATGATACATTAGTGCAATAACGTCTTTCACCAACTGAATTTATTTTTTTATATTAAAATAATAATAGAAACTTTTATTATCCTGTCTACTCTAAGAAATATATTTTAATCTTTAAGCATTATATATATATACTATGGGCCATATTTTTATTTATTTTTTATTCTTTACTTCTTCTCATAAATAATAAAGCTAGGAATCAAATAAATTATAAAGTCTGAAGAAGCGGATAATGAAATTCTTAAATTTTTTTTTTTCTTACACTTAGCTCCATCTGTTGTGTATTAGAAAAATTATATTGAAAATTTGTATAGATTCTCAAAAAAAAAAAAAAAGTTTACATTTATATTCTCTTCATTCCTTTCTTATAATATTATTAGAAGAATTATTTAGTCAATATTTTATTTTAAGCCAGCGAATTATGAATTAAAATCAATATTGAAATGAATTATAGATTTGCGAATGTTACCAAAATAGCTTCGTTAATTACCATATTTAATGTTATATATGCTTAACGAAATTTTCATATCGATCTCTTTTCCCGGATATAGAATCTAGACTAGTGCAGAATTTCATCCAAACCATAAAAGCCAAAATATTCGAGATAGAATGTATTATATATATATTGAATGTATGTATATACTTCAATATAAATTTTACATATAAAATTTTGGCTCTTTCGGTTTGAATGGAAATTTTTTATCCATATATAACTGAATTATTAAAATAATAAATATGATATTGTATCAAATAAACTTAAAACACAAATCTAATAATATTTTACTTTAATAATATATATATATATATACATACTGCATGCAACATAACCTAAGAGCTTTTTTTTTTTAATTATAAATTTTACTAAAAATTATAGAGAAATTTTATAATTTAATCCTCGAAATTTATAAATATCAACGGATATATATATGTTTTAAAATTAATTATTATTAGCTGAAAATATCATCGAGTTACGATGACAATTTTTAATATTTAAATGGCCTCGTAAACACTGATAACAAGAAGAATTATGAAACTATAAATGATTTTATTAAAGATTCATTTACCTTTGCCATCTTTCTACAAATCCTTAGAGAATTATCTTTCCATTTAAAGTATGCTTCAAACATTAATATTTATCTAAGTTAATGTCAGATATATCATGTCGTATATTTTATCCAAAGAACGATTAACAGAAATTAATTTGGATAAACATTCATTAATTCCTGACTATCTTTAAGGAATGACAAATGAGCTTAATAAATTCAAAGTACGCTTCAATATTTTATCGTTTAGTTTAAAATATCGCATTTGGATAATGTTTTGAAGCCAATGCTTATTTTGAAACTTGTGATGATAATCGCGTATAGATGCATTCGCTGAATTGTTTAATATCGTCGAGAAGTAGTCGATTAAAACAAGTTACCTACTTATTTCAGAGATTAATACGTTCGTTAATTAAATAACCATCAATTACTTGCGCAGTAATATACGTTTCAGCCGATTAATCGATTGATTCAGAATTGCAATCGATTTATTTCAGCATCGCGAGTAATCGATTAATTATATAACCATCAATTTCACTTATGCGATTATGCAGTATTTCCAGTTGTAATCGATTAATTCAGGAAATGATTTGTTTACTTTCTCTTTTCTCAAGCAATCGATTAATAATCGTGTCGTAGATACATTCACGCCCTGAATTGTTTATATCATCGCGAAATAGAAGAATAAGCAGTTAAATCGTTAATTAATTCATTAATTAAATAGCGATTAATCGCTTGCTCAGTAATATATGTTTCAGTCAATAATCGATTGGTTCAGAATGACAATCGATTTATTTCAGCATCGCGCGTAATCGATTAATTATATAACCATCAATTTCACTTATGCAGTATTTCCTGTTGTAACCGATTAATTCAGGAAATGATCTGTTTACTTTCTCTTTTCTGAAGCAATCGATTATTAATCTCAGACGATTATAAATTATCTGTAAAAATATATATTTCAGTAAGTTATCGATTAATTTATCAGATAACTAGTTATGTTAAACATTTAAGTATAATCGATTAATAAATAACTATTAATTACATCATTTCGACAATAATTAATAAAATCATCGATCGGTCATTCTTAAATCGATGAATTTTAATCGTTTAATCAATATATGATTTTGATTAAATTGATTAATAACTGTATCGGATTTATTTATTTACCGAAGATTAGCTTGGTTTAATGATTGATAAATTATGATTTTTTTTTTATCAGAAAGATCGAATTAAACATTATTGAAAAGTTTTGCCTTCAAAATATCTAAATACTTTTAATTAAATTTGATTATTTAATTTCGAACACGTTTGAAAGTAAAATTCGATTATTTTAAATGTAATTAATGGTACCCAATAGATTTTTTTTTTTTTTCTTCTTTTCTTTTTTGGTTTTCAAACTTAAAAATTTAATGAACGAATAAAAAAAAAAACAAAAATTAGTTTGACAAACAAGAGAAATTTTTCTCCTAGAAAAATAGGATAAAAGATGAGATCGAATAACGTTATTTTATAATTAAAACAATATATAATCTATTAAAGTGAAAACGGTTTCGCTCAATTAAACATCATTTATAAAATTAATGTTTACTTCTATAAACATAATTAATAATATTTTAAGTTTATTGCGTTTATTACCGACGAATTTTATTCATTAAAATTAATTTCTTTCCTAATTTTCGTAATTTATTATATGATATATAAATTTTTAAATTTAAGTTTTAGTAAATAATTGATAAGATTATTTTTGCAAATATTACTTTAAGCGATTTTTTGCGTGGTCAATACACAACGTATATAGACTGCACATGTTTTGCAAATACATCTAGATTGCAACTTAATTATTTATTATAAATACATTCACTTATTTCTTTTTTTAATGAAATAAATTGTAATTTTAAAAAAAGAAAAACATTGCGTGAGTTAAGAAAATATTAAACTAATAAATTATATTAATCGATCGATCGATTCGAATTTGAATCGATTACCCGATTAAAAAATAATAATAATAATAAATCGAATCGAATACTAACTTAAATTTGAAAATGTAAACGTTCGAAATGATCGTGGTGGAATCGATTAATCGATAACGAATTTTAATTATTTAAAATCAATACTTTTATAAGTGATCAAATCTGCATTAAAAACCATTAATCTGTCGATAAAAATTCGTATTATTATATTAAATAAAAAAAAAAAAATTGAATAATAAAATATTGATGTTATTATCGATCGATCGATCGATCACGTGTAATTGACGTTCCATATTTTCTTATTTTTCCAATTTATTTGACTAATTTGATCATCCAGAAAATTTTTCCCAAAAGTAAAAGGAAAATTTTCTTTAAATCAAATAGATTTAATTAAAATTTCAATTAAAATCTTTGATTTTTCAAACTTTTAATTAAAACTTCAGTCTAAATCCGGATTAATTAAATTCAATTTCTTAAATCGAAATTATTATTTGAAATGACCGAGATTAGAAAGTTATTATCGAGAGTATTTAACGTTTAATTGATAATCGATTATTATTATTAGTAGTATTTTAATTTATTATTATTATTAACTTTTTTTTTTTTTTTTAAATAATCGAATGTATAATCGGATTGTAATCAATATAACGTAAGCTTAATAACATTATTTATTAAACAACACGCATTTAGATTATTAATTAAGATTTTTTTTTTTTAAGTAATCTTATTTTTCGTGTGATTTTTTTTAAGCTTTTAATAAAATTACGTGCTGTGGAGATGATATTAGTAATTTCATTAAGAACATTAATTGAAGTCTCATAGTTCGATAAGATTCTTGTAAATAAGATACAGTACCGAATTCATTCGAGTGAAGAATACATTTATTCATTTAAATTAAGCGTTGAAGTAGAATATCAGATTAGTTTATCAAGTGAAATTTAGATATTTATCGCTATATGATTCTTTTTTTTTTTTCTGCCACACAAATTGGCAAGAATTATCCTTTGAGATGATCACTACAGGTAGTTCAAAAATACCACTTCTCATTTAATGCGGTTCTTTTGATCTAACACAGTAACTGCAACTGCAGATAAACTATCTACAGATACTCAAAAATATCCCTCAGGTTCGGTTTATCTGACTTTTTCTACCATTTGGTCCCCGATAAAAAATGAAATCCTCTCTCTCTCTTTCGTTCGCATGTAGGCCCCCACTCTTCAGTTTTTCTTCTCTGACCAATGGGGTTGTGTGCCCTATTGATTGTCACTAAAAAAATCTATATACAGGGATTTACAACTTGCTTCATATTCTTTTATGCTTACACAAGCAAAATTCTATTTTCCTTTTTCCAAAACTTTTATCTGGTAGAACTTATTTAAGAGGGATTAAAGTGAAGGTGTAAGTCCCCATATAGGCCACCTAGTGCAG
Source organism: Androctonus mauritanicus (assembly GCA_011317285.2). Lineage (NCBI taxonomy): Eukaryota > Metazoa > Arthropoda > Arachnida > Scorpiones > Buthidae > Androctonus > Androctonus mauritanicus. The sequence continues at coordinate 2,390 of WUQG02020118.1, read as the reverse complement.
TTTCCGTTGTCACTATTCCCACTATCTTTACTGGAGACAGACAAAAGTCTCCTTCCGGCCTGTTGTCTGCAGGAATGAATGTAATCAGCCACTTGTTCTCTTCTTTCTCCGACACACGAGATTATCTGTTAACCAATTCAACCCCGCAGGAGAAGTCACTTTTTTTCTTATCTGTTCTTCTCATCAATTTTACTTTCATTGTAATAAAATCTCTCTTTTGAACTTATTCCTGATAATCTATACAATATTTTTCTCAATAAAACGTTTTCTCTTAATATTTTTAATAACCTGAATTTTATTTCTGCATCTACAAAGTAAAAAAAAAATAATTTATTAAATAAAATTCTATTAAATAAAGTTTTTTTCCCCTCTTTCCTTTTATTAATGCATTTCTTCTTAGTATAATTTCCTACTCTCATCAACTCATTCACAAGAATTTAGGATAAATTAACCGAATTTTTCTCCAGCAAATTATGAACATAAGTAATTATAATTTAAATTAAATAATTTATGAAATCTATCCTAATTTTCTTTAATGGTTTATGCGATTGTAAATTAGCTTTAAAACAAAATTTATATATTTATAAAATGGTCCAGTTTAAAAAAATAATAATAATAGTAATAATTTCTATATATATCGCTTCGTTCTCAAATTATTATTTTCTTTATCTGTATAATTAAGTTTATTATGGAATTTTTCTCTTAAATAAAAAAAAATTACGCTTAGAAAGTTTTAATTTCTTTTAAAAAATATATTAATAATTTACGAATTTTCTACCAATAAACACAAAGTTTTATAAGTTTTATGGAGAACTCGGTTAAGAGATAAATTTAAATCAAAGAAATTTTCTCGAATTATTGGTTAAAAAATGACTCGCACGTAAGAATATTTATCTTACCTGTTAAAAATAATTTTCTTTAATTTATTAAAGATTGTCAAGGGGAAAAATTATTTAAATTTTTTTATTATTATTATTTTTTTTTATATAACTTATATACATCAGCAATATTTATATATCGTCAATTTTTTTTTTTTTTTTCAGATTAATTCGTAAATCTCACACACGATATTTTCTTTAAATTTTCGATAATTTTTAAATTTGGTATTTATCTTTTTTCCCTGTGAAGTTCTGGAAAACAAATTTCGCTTGATGTCTCAAGCGAATATATATATACAGTATATACATATCTGAAAAGTAAAAATACCGAAAAGCTTTGATAGTTTAGGTAAATTTTCTTATTTCCGATTTTAAATAATCTCGAAAAAATTCTGAAGATCTCCACGAGGAATTCGCGATATTTATATATAAAATTCTTCCTACAATCTTCTCAAATAATATATTTTTTTTTTTTTTTTTTTTTAACAAACTAACTTCTTAAATTATGAAAGATTTTTTTTTTATTCGTATATGAAAATATTTATTTCAGTTATGTATACAAAAAAAAAAAAAATTGCCACAAACTTCAGTTGAAGTTTTCTATAGTCTATATAACATTGCTGAAACTGAAAAAAAAATTTTTTTTGCTATATATTATATGTAGAATCAATGCTCAATATAACATCTGAATGATATTCCCTGATGCTAAAGTTTAGAATTTATAGTCTATTTAATGTAAAAAGTATCGAAAAATATTTTTCCCCTGAAAGATTTTCTATCTATATTTGTGACAACAGCAGCATTGAGACAAACAATAAGGGCATGTGTTATATTTAACACTGGATATCTCATTCTATCGTATTTTCCACAATATGATTTTAGTCCTGCGACTTTTAATATATATCTCATTAGATAAACAACCAACTTTCTCATTGATTTAGGAAGTAGTTTTAAAAAATTGTCTCCATTTATATATATTTTGATACAAATCAAAGCGTTGATCCCTCACTTAGTTAAAAATTTCTCTGAGAATCATGTTTAGCCAGAAGACTCACTGCACATCACGGTTCCGGATCTAGATATTTCGTTATCTGAGGCAACATTAGAAAATGGCGCCCGCTCTCCTCTCCACCCACGCACATTAATATATAAACATATCTAATACAGTACTTTGGAACCGGGAATGTAATGACGCCAGAGTCATTGAGAAACATACAAAAATCATGTGGATTGAGTTGGGAGACAGTAATCCTAGACGTAGATTATATACAACTTTTAATGAAAATAAAGTGGTATCTATGATAAAACAGTAATAATAAATAAAGCATATTTTTAATTATGATATCCTGATTGCGATATGTCAATGCGAGAAAACGTGAGACAAACAAATATTTTGTTTAGACGGATCATGTAAAATAATAACAATTTAATTCGTACTGGTTTCTAACTTGATAAGTATCGTTCGCATCGATATACATCCTTGATTATCCGTTAGAAAAATACACCATTATG
>WUQG02020107.1:0-11463 GCA_011317285.2 Androctonus mauritanicus | reverse complement strand
AACATTGCAGCTGATTGTTTTATGCAAATGTTATGTATAAGTGTCAAATTTTACTTTTTTAACATGTACATAATTTTTCTTGTGATAGATCCAATCACACATTACAGTCTGAACATATATATCTGTATGTATAAAGTATATATATATAATATATATATACATATACAAAGTTTGTACAGTTTTAATGTCTTGGAAGTTGTTCTAATATTTAAAAAAAAGAAAAAAATCCAAAAAAGAGAAAGATAATTTATCAGAAAGTTTTGTTTGCCCTTCTTGCTTGTTACATGGAAAAACTGCAAGTTTTAATATTGTTTCTTGTTTTTATGTTTATCAAGTGCCTATCAGTCAAATCAGATGTCAAAATTTTGTGTAAAAAGGCGCTGAATATGTGAAATGGCATTTGGCCATCTTGTTGCGATCATTGAGTACTCAGGGAGATTGAACAAAACCAAAAATATGACACCAAGAAAAATTAATATAGAAGAATAAAAAAAAGTAAACGAATTAGGTAATAATATGTATATAATGTAAGTGTATATGTACGGATAGGTACATTTGTGTATGCTATTCACATCTGCACAAAAAAAAAGTTTTAGATTTAGAGCTTAATGAAGTTTCCAAATCATTTTAAAAATTTTCCTTTGGCCATCCAGTCAAAATAAAAATTGATTTTTGAAGGAAAGCATCATTTCACAAATAAAATAAAAAAAAAAAAGAAAAAATTTCATAGAGATAGAATAGGAAGTAGAACCTTGTTTTCAATTCATCACTAAATGTTGCGTGCATAATTTTTGTATTTAAAATGACAATATTGATGACGACGATAATTCCTGCAAATTTATAATTATTATTTATTCAAGAAATCCATTTATTAAGTGTATATAATGTACATAAATCTTTTTAATATTTTCAGATTATTTATTAAATCACAAATAATGTAAAGTATTTATTACTCCTTTTATTAAGTTAAAATTGAGGGCAGTTTGAGGCCCTGAAGTAGGATCTCCAATTAGATATAACACATGCATGATATGGGGCTGTTGAGTTTGTTCAACTGTATTGTTCTAAAGTTTTTCATGAATAGAACTTTATAAATGATAAGCTGCCTTGAATTACTTGAACTTGACTAGTACAAATTGCGACAGGATAAATTGTTTCTGTTGATCTTTCCACCGACATGCTTTTTATAGTTGATTCTGGGAGATCAGTGACAATGTGTTTATATATATATATAAATATATATAAAAAAAAATGATGAGGATTTTTAGCATGTGATCAAAACTATCCCCAAAAATATTAAAAAAAAAAGATTCTCGAGGCCTACATATATACATATATAAATAAATATAAAAATGTTATTATCCAAATTCCATCCGTTAATGGTGTAGTAAAAAACAAAAAAAAAGGAAAATTACCCATATCTTACCTGTTTATGCCTTTTTTTTCTGTTTAGCTTTTGGCACTTATAAAATCTTGAAATTTTTCTTGCAAAATGTAGTTAACAAACAGCACTTTATTCTATAATGAATGTACATAGATTCTTTCGGAAAACGTTTTTATACAACTTGTTATATATTCTATTTTACACATTTTTTGTACAGATAGTACTTGATTTTAGAGCTAAGAGCATTAAAAACATTGTCAATATTTGCAATTTATCGGGATCTCAATATTTTAAATTTGGTTGTTGAATACGATTAGCTATGTTTAAGTTCGATAATGGTTTATTATTTCAATATGTGACACGGTTATGTAAAATAAATAAAAGTTACCTATGCAAACTTTGTGCTTATTTGTTGAAATCCATATAACTCTCATTAAAAAAAAAAAAAAAAAACATTTTTTAAAGAAAACCGAATGATTATGCTGTATATCAATTTTCCGCATAGAAAATGCAAATATTTTAAACACCAGATGAATTTGAATGGGATCGATTTTCATATTATAAAACTTTAAATCATTACAAGGATACGTAAGGAAGAATTTATAGGGAGGAGGGAAAATGTTTTGTAACCTGTTAGAAAAATCATTAAAGATATTCAATAAAATATTTTATTCACAATAATAATTGCTTTATTGATAAAATTCAACAGTATTGTAATAAAATGCATCAAATTATTAATTCAAGATGAAAATATAACGAAATATTGATATTTTCCATTTTAATAATTAAAATTCTTTTATCATTATTATAATTTAATAAAATGAGTAATTTTAACTTATGAAAACCACTTGCAATCCCACATATGTTAGTTTAGTTAAAAGTTAGTTTTAGTTAAAATTAAGTGAACTATTATTATTCTAATCAGCACTTTGATAGGAACATTTCCCTTAAAAATTTTTATCATTAAATAAAATGTTCCTACCGAAGTGCTGATTAGAATAATATGTAATTCTGAAGGTGATAGAGAAATTGAAACAGAAGTGAACTAATATACAGGGTGAAAAAAATGTACATCATAAAGGTTTGCATGCTAGTAGGAGACATCGAAACAAGTTGAAAACATCAATGAACACATGGTCAAAGTTGCACTTTTCTCAAGTTAGGACCCTTTAAAGCTAGCCGATCACAATCGAGCATGTGTTGTGTCACTCTCAATTGTGATTGACTAGGTCTTTGCATGTTTGCTTGTAATTGGCTACCTTTAAAAGGTCCTAACTCAAAAACGCTCATATGCTCATTGATATTTTCAACTTGTTTCAATACCCCTATCAGTAATCAAAATTTTATGCCAAAGTTTTTCCTCATCCTGTATACTTCATTTGGAAGAATTCATTATTGGAAATGAAATACTGCTTGATAGTTTTATGCTAACAATATAGCATAAGTTGATGTATAAAAAATATTCCATGAAAAATATACTGTTAATAATCTTCGATCAATTGGAATTCTAATATATAACATGGATTATGTTTGAATTTCTTAAGTTTTATATATATTATTATATATACAAATTATAATTTATGTGTTCACTTAAATTAATAATTAAGGTATTTATTCTTCAGTGTTTGGTATTTTTTTTTAAAAACCGAATTGTTTAAGACTTCATTTAAAAATGTGTATAAAATTCAAATGTCATAGTATTAACACAAAATTTAATACGTTCAAGAGAATTATTATAGCAGTTTGGAATATTAACGATGAAATACTTTTGTCTGTTTAAACTACTTGGCATCAATCAAGTAGCACATATGTTAGAAGAGAATTCTAGTTGCTGAATATGAATCCAGCCATGATAAATGCTAGCTGTATCAGATATATAAATATATCATCATCCTGTCTGATGATAAATGATAAACGTAATAGTAGGAATTCTTCTTTTTTTTTTCCTATCTTTCTAATGCAGTTGTGATTATGCAGTTTTTAGTTCGAAAATTTTATTTAGACACACTATTTAATTCGTGCGCTTAAAATAACAGAAACAGTTCAAATCGAACTTGTATAAGCATTGCTAAAATGAACCAATCTCTTATATTTACTTTGAGTTATTCTCTTAATATGTCAAAGTAAATATTACTCCAAACTGATTGGAAGAAGTTATTAGTAAGAAAAGCAATTGACGTCACGGATAAAATAAACCTGTTTGTGGTATTACTCATTCACAATTATAAATTTAATTAATTTAAGAATTATTAGATAACTACAACTCTACGAAAATCTTAGATATTAAAAAAAAAGTAATCCATTTAACAAATGAGATATCTTGACATTGATTAATTCTGTTAGAATTAATCAGTTCTGTTAATTCTGTATTATTAAACTAAAAGCAATAAAGTTTGTAAAAAAAATACCTGTATTTTAAGAGTATAAAATAAAAAAAATTTATTACTAATGCTATAATGATCATTAAATTAATTCATAATTTTTTTAAGGTATTTTTTGATGCATTTTTAACTATGCAAATTTCTAACTTGTTCAATTAATTATTTAAAAAGGGTAAGTAATTTAATATTTTGCAAGATTTCGAAAAGCTGAATATGTTTATCTAAATGTTAACCAACTTAGTAATAAAAAAAATAATAATCTAATTTTTACACATCTGTCTTATTCCTTCTGTTAATGAGATAATTAGCATTCAGTCACGTAAGTTACAGGCTCATAGAATTTACTTCGTTTTTTTTAATTACAGAATAACTACCTACTACGTTTACATTTTTCTAATGGAAAAATAATTATAAGAACTATATTCGGAATTTTGAAATATTTACTATTAGTTTTTCGAAACATTTCCTTAGTCGATTACTCAATTTTCGGTTTAATTTTTGTTTTCCTGTATTTGAATTAAATTTTCAAATTAATTTAAAATTTAATTTACATAAATAATGCTTATCTAATTTATAAATAAATATTTTAATCTAATTTTTTCGACTATCGTTTAAAACATTTATTGTATTCTGAGAATTTTAAGATTATAAACACACAATATTATTTTTCTACCATTTAGTTATTTTTATTTAAAGATTACAAAATAGCAGAGAGTTTTCTTTATTCTGTGACGTGCAAAAAATGGAGATGAGAATTACTTTAATCTGGTACTCGAAATAAATTTTATTTTGAAAGATAAAAAAATTATTGCTAAATAATGTAATTTTAAATTACTTATAAAATAAATTTTTATAAAATCTTATAAAAATTTACTTATAATTTAAATTACAATTTTTTACAATTTGATGATCTCGGACAATTCGTAACATCTCGATAAATTGAAGTACTAGTGCATAATTCGTCCAACAAAAAACATTTAGAAAAAAAAAAAGGATATAGTGAGATGATGACTATTTACAGTATGTACTTACATGAAATGCATATAATTAATACTAAGAAAAATTTCAAGTATTTTTCCTGTTTAGTTACTTTAAATTTAATAATTTAACAAGTTAAATTACTTCACAGTTTGCAATGAATGCTATATTTAACACAGTATATTTGCAGAAACTGCAATAATTATTTCTCCGTGTCCAGTGCTGCATTATTTTGTCGAAATTGTTGTTTACCTTGTTCGTTAATAACACATATATGCTACAAAGTAGAGAAAGATAAATTTAGTAAATTAAAACAGTATTTCTTATAATAATATTTTTGTTCTAAATAATTTATATCAAAAAGAAACAAAAGCATTAATACAGAGATTTCTCATTTTATTAAGACAATGCTTCACTTATAAACTGCTAATGTGAAAATTTATAAGAATCCAATACCTTCAATACAAAGTCTTAGTCCTAAAAAATCAACACTATTTCACCATATTTAATTAGCCTTTCTTTACACATTGTGCCACTTTCTTTTGCACTCTTTTCTTATTCATCCAATACTGATTTAAATCTTTCCTCGCCCTTTCTCTGAACCACACTTATCTGCATATGTATCATACGAGCACTTTCTCAGACACTGTATACTTTTTTGCTCCATAAAACCAAATCATAAAATTACAAATTCTTACTAGCACTAAATAAGCAGATCAATACACTTATTTTCTTAGAATAAACTTTTTACTAAAACGAGGAGTGCTTTCGGCTTCGATCACCATCATCAGCTCAGACATACACGATAAAAAGTACAATTTAGAAGTCAAAAGCACTCCTCGTTTTAGTAAAAAGTTTATTCTAAGAAGATAAATGTATTGGTCTGCTCATTTAGTGCTAGTAGGAATTTGTAATTTTATGATATACCATATAAAGCAGTAAGTATAGTGACATACCTTAAAAATCAAATCATTTTAGCATCAACTTATATATATAGTCAACAAAGCAGTCTTATTTTGAATCCACACCTTTCCATGGGAAGGAGAATTATGTCTTTCACTGATCTTCTGATCATAAATATTACCATAATTGGCAAAAATTATGAGTCAAATAAAATGATACCGGAGAGTTATCTTGTACCTTCAAGGAAGTAGTCCAGCAGTTCCCACCAGACTACATTATTAATGGTTTGATCATCATCCTGATAACATTTTATCTTGAATTTATCTTGAATTCAAATTCAAGATTTCAACATGAAAAGTTATCAGGATGATAACTTTTCATCTTGAAATTCTTTATCTTGAAACTCTTCATCTTGATATTTAAAAATTCAAAACAATTTTTGAATTTTTAAATTTCGGAATTTTAAAGTTTCGGAAGTACTAAAATAAGATTTATGTTAGTTTAGCATTATACTGCTGAATCACATAGGGGATATATTTGATGGCAGCAACTTTTCAAGCTTGTTGCACCTTGGAGGAGCAGATTCAAACCAGATTTGAATCTACACACTCCAAGGTGGTAAGTAGGTACTTTACCAAACAGCCATCTGGTCAACCTTAAAATAAAAATAGTAGTGCATACTATAAAACATAGTTTAAATATCTTTTTTCTTAATTTAGTTTTTAAATCTATGTACCAATTTTATTTAAATAAACATTTATGCATTTTTATCGGTTCTATATCAAAATGGAATAAAAATCTATACAAATTTCTCGTGTGTCTGATTTGAATAAAATTCATATATGGTATTAGAACTGCAAAGCTATAATAAATAATCAATATGGAATGATTATTATTAGTATAAAAAGAAAAATTATGTTCACATACTTTGATGCAATATTTCGATTAAATATCGTCCATTTTTAATAAAATCTACATATATTATAGAGATTCTCTAGGAATCGGTTTTGTTAAAGGTAATTGCTGTAGGATCACATTCATTTGGTTATCTGTCTGTCAGCTCAGTATTCTGTATTAATATTAATCAAATGGTAAAATGAAATTCACATATCTTATCAAAATCCTTTTTTTTAAGATTACTTTCCAATTGTTTACAAGTTACAAATGGCAAGGTCAATTCTGATCAATTATATGGTACCTACATCAATAATACGCCAACCAAACTGCAGAGGACAGACTAGACCTGGAATTCCTCAAATAAATTATATGGGACCTGTATTCAATCTTGGCTCCTCTGAATGGAAAACCAAAGAATTTCCACATAGTCAATCCAATCAACTGTCGAGACACATTAAAGAATCGAAACATAATCAAGTATATTAAAAATGATCAAATAAAATCAATACTTCTGTTACAATATGAGAAAAAATGTGACAAATATTTGATTTGTTGGATGATAATGATTCATTAAAAGATTGTATTGAAAATTTCAAAATTAGATTATTGTTGCAAACATAATAATAACTTCTTTTAATCATTTTCACTTTCAGCAGAAAGAATTTCTAAAGGAAAATTAATTTTGAAATATGGTTAAATCATCTAAAGCACTACTCGGCAGTTGTAGAACATATCCTTTATTAAAGTAAATGTTTTCAGTTAAACATCATTGTTATTAAAGCAAATGTTTTTCGTTAACTTCATCTAAAACACTACAACTGCCGAGTAGTGCTTTAGATGATTTAACTGTATTTAGAAGTAAAATAGGCAGCTAGTTTTTTTGATATGAGTATTTTCGAAATATAGGCATATCTCATTATTGCAATGATTATATTCCATACCACCACTGTAAAGTGAACCATGGACTTTTTTCATTTGCTAATGCATATAAAATCCTAAAAACATATTTACATTTTTATTCATTAGTTTCACAATAGTGTTAGGCCAAAAAAATTTGGCCAGATAGCTGCATTTTAAAGCATTCCAGTATCACCTTGGTGGATCCAGATTTGATTCCGAGTTTCGCACCTTCAGTTTTTTAAGATGGCTCTGGACCTGGCCTACCTGTCTATTAATTTATGTTTTATATACCTACTCTAAGTATTATTTTGCAGATATTTTTATTTTGAGATGTAAAATAAAAACATGGAATATAATTGAGAAGTGCCATATAGCAAGATATGCCTGTATTTTCAGCATCAAAAAATTTACAAAATATATCAAAGGAATTAAAAGGAATAAAACTTTTTCATAAAATTAATCATTTAAAAACACACAGAATCTGAATCCATTGAATCCATCGTTCACTCTAACTGCTATACTTGTCTGATTACATACAGTATTCAGTAGAAAAGCACTTTTTGCAGTAAATATAAAATAGTTCTCTTTATTCTTACACATTACAAATGTTTTCAATGGCACAAGCTGCCATCATCAGGTTATAACCAAAAACCAACAGAATGCAGAACAGAATACCCAATCATTTGTACTGTGTAAGAATAAAGAGACTTATTTTATATTTACTGCAAAGAATGCTTTTCTTCTGAATACTGTATGTAATCACACAGAATCTGTTTCTTTCAATTTGCTTCTATAAAACAAACATGCTAATGCTTTCCTAACTGGTTATGATCCTAATAATTATGTCTAAAGGAGTTAAAGTATCAGATATCTTCAAACCTAAGAAGTTAATTTATAAATATCCAATTATAAGCTATAGTTATTGCAAGAAATTTAAACTTTTTCTTTAAATTTAAATTATTTCTAACCAATATACTATGAAAATAGCGAAGTTTGAAATTTCATAATGGCCACCGTAAGATCAGATCATTGTAAATCGAATGATCATAAATTAAGTACTTTTAATTTAATTATAATATAGGTTATAACAGTGTTTTCCAAACTGTGGAGCATGCCCCACTAGGGGTCACGAGGCTATTGCATGGGGTGTGCAAGAATTAACAAAATCATCATTTTTAAGACAAACGAGCAAAAAGTAAATTCAAATATTGAAAAAAATTATTATAAAAACATATATTCCCCTACCCAAAAACTTTCTGCAGTAGCTGTTTTAAAGCCAAAATATCGATCTCATTTAATGATTGAAAAAGAATGATGAGTAGTGATATCTTCAATGACATCTCAATTTGAGAGAATTTGTGTTGGAAAACGAGCCCACCCATAGCATTAAATATTATGTTGTATTAACATGCATTCTATTTTTCATTTTTTTTTTTTTTTGTAAGATTTGTTCAATTGTATTAAAAATTATTCCACCATAATAAATATATATTTTTTAGATATAATAACTTTATGCAAAATATGGTATATTATTTTATAGTATTAAATTGTAAATAGATAGTATTTATAAAATTATACTGTTATAAAAATGAGAGAGTGTACTACTTTTTTTATGAAAAACAGGGTGTGCAGATACAAAGTTTGGAATCCACTGGGCTATAATATTTGAAAAATATATTGAAATTTTTTAAACTTTTATACAAGCAATACCATATGGTATCATGAGCAATTTCATATCAAAAAGATTTAAATTTAAAAAAAAATATATATATATTTAATTGTATTATAATAATATTTACTGCATAACAAAATAGTCTCTTATTTTTCAAGTTACTTTTCATTTCTAAGTTTCCATGAATATGCTAAGAGACCTAGTTATGGTAGTGTGATTAAGAAGCTGCATGTGCAGTTGTGTGTGTATGTAATTGCACAAACAGAGGTGAGAATGGAATAATCAATCATGAATACATGAGAGAGAAGAATATCCATTGGTTTGGTTTTATTAGCAGCCTCTACATGAGAAGACAAATTAGAAAAAAAAAATTATGAACTTCGCATTACTTTATTTCAATATTTATAGAAATCATTGTTGATTCCCAATGCAGAGTTTACTCACCAACAAGTAAGAGGACATTTTAACAATATAAATCAAATAAATATGTAATTTTCTATTAAAGTTGTATGGATTCTTACAGTGGCGTATTTATGTAAAATGGCACCCGTGGCAAGAATTTAAACTGTGGCCCCTTTAAAATATTTAAAATTATGTTTATCTCTTTTTGATTTGGTTTGAGGGACAAATTTTTTGATATACACTAATATATACATATGTTAAAATTAATAGAAAAATATCAATTCTGAAATGTTGATACCCAGACAAAACAAACCAAATCAATCAAATTATATAAACTCTTTTCATAGAACACATACTGAAAAAATTTTTGTAAAATTGTATAACATTTCCATATAAAGTTAAACAAGAATCACGTAATATTACAAAATAAATGTTTTCATTCGTAATATTTTACATATTATAATAATATTTCTATTATTCTCATATTCAAAAATTACTGCCTATTTTTAAATATTTCTAGAAATCTTTTTAAAAAGGATTTTTAGAAAGATTGTAGCCTGAAGAGGGTGGTAAAACCACCGAAAATGTTTGCTTTAATAAAGATGATATATTCTGCAACTGCTGAATAGTGCTTTGGACGATTTAACCATATTTCTATTGTTCAACTTTTTATGTTAATTGTAAAACTTTGTCATTCAAAAGTAAATTAAAATAAAAAATAAAAAATTATTAATTTCAATAAGTTAATAAAATTTTTTATTAACTTGGTTTAGCATTAGTATGAGTGAGACAAGCCAAATGGTGCCCCTTGCCAGTGGCACCCATGGCACGTGCTCTGCCTGCCATGCCCTAGATATGCCATTGGATTCACATGTCCTAGTGGTAATGGAATAATCTTGCTGGTAATTGAATAATAATCAATAATCATGTGTATTTTATTAGTCAGCGAGAATAGTATCGATGTGTATATTCCTCTGATTATATGATATTGTTTTGAAAATATTTAAGTGCTGCTTTGCTACCATCTGTAAGTAAGCACTCTGAACAGTTGTCCAGAGATGCTTAGAAACTGGCCAATCCCAAAATTAAGGCTTGAGAATAATAAATATTTGTTTAAGCAAAATTAAGATTAATGAATTGATGATAAAACAGTTACTTTGATGATGAGAAATATCTGTATTTTAACTGAATTAGGATTAAAATAAAATATCAAAATATTTAAGATAAGAATGATTAGTTCTCATTTATACTTACATTTAAATCTCTAAAGTATTCATTATAATCTAAAGCATAACCCACTATAAATTTGTCTGGAATTTCAAAACCTACATCTGTATAAAAGTTTAATATATATAAAAATTTTTTAAAATTTAATATGTAACTTATTAAAATAAATTATTTTAAAACTTAATATAAAACAAAATTAAAAAATGATCTTACAATCTGGTTGAAAGCCACTACTCAATGGGGTCCGTTTTATTAACAAACTGCAAAAAAACAAAGATATATTTTCTTACATGTAAAAAAATACTGTCAGATTTACCAAAAATTTTTTAATTCCGCAAACAGATTTTCTTCATATAATTTCAGTATCGAATACATATTTAAGCAATTGATATTGAAATTAAAAATAATAATACACTTACCTAACAACTTTAACAGATTTTGGTTTAAAATTGTTCATTAAACTAATGACTTTTTTCATAGTTTGTCCAGTATCCACAATATCTTCTACAACTAGCACATTCTGTTTAATAAAAATATACTTTATTAAAATTAATATAATAAATCATTAGAATTTATTTATATGCAGTTTTTAATGTTTTAAAATATAGATGTTCAAATAAAAATAAGTAAAAAATTTTACTACTGATGAAGAAAACAAGATTAAAATCTTATTTAATTATAAGCATACAGTAATATTACTAAGTTTAGTACACTTGACT
>WUQG02020106.1:0-31442 GCA_011317285.2 Androctonus mauritanicus | reverse complement strand
ATAAAAATTTGAAATTGATAAATTACGTGATCTTTGATTTTTAGTTACCAATATATTAATGCCATTTGCCAAAATCAAATTTTTATTGAAACTTTAAATATATATATATAAAAATAAATTAGTATAATATAAGCATCAATATAACAATTTAAAGGTGGTGACATCATCATCTACAAACCTTCAAGGTCTCACTTTTTTTATTATTATTATTTAATACAAAGCATTAACTGAAAAATTAAAATTAGACAAAAACTCTTGCTTTTTAGTAAAAAGTAAGAGTTTTATTTAATTTTAATTTTCAGTTAATGCTTTGTATTAAATAATAACATTGAAAAAAGTGGGACCTTGAAAGTTTGTAGATGATGATCTCACCACAGCAAGATTGTGCCCAACTCAAACCTTTAAATTGCATATACTGTACTTAGTTTTGAGTCCCACAGCTGCAAAACTGCATTTGGGCTGATGTTTCATGGTAGCAATCAGATCAAAAAACTTTTATAACGATGGAGCCAGAGCCAAAGCCTCAGTTTTAAAACAATGACTCTGGAGCCAGAGCTGGAGCCACAGCTGAAATATACTGTGGCTCTGGAGCCAGAGTCGGAGCCTAACCTATTTCAAGCCAGCTCCCCAGCCCTACTCATAACAAAACAGCTCTCACAATGATAAATCATACTGATTAAATGGCCATTAATAAACTCTGAAGGCAATAGATTTCATTCCTCAGTAAGAACAGAACTTACTTCATGGAGGATTCTGGAAATGTATTGACATGCCACAGCATGTCTTCTTAAAGCATCTCAGATACATTTTATCAAATCTACATCCAAAGATCTCATTGGATAATGAGTTTTTTATATAATTTCACTCCCAGTAAAATTTTCAAGTAATTGAGACTCTGTGCAAACAAGTAATTTTATTTATGAAAAGAAATTGAAAGCCAAAACCACCCTGGAAAAGCATTCAATGATCTTAATTCTTTTGCAGATTAATGAGAATGCCTCCTTCAAATATATGTAATAGTGTACATTCATTTAATATGATTCAACCTCCAAATCACAACTACAATAATGAAAAGGCTCTCTTTTTTGTGATTTTGAAAAGATAATAATGGTTTTCTTTTCTCTTCACATGAAAAGATGTAGAGAATCAACTTATAAATTGAATTTTCAATTATTTGTAAAAAGAACCTTGGCACATTGGTTTTGGCTCTAAGGAGTAATATGCTCTATACTAGTTGATAAAGCTCTCTTGTAAGATGAGTGAGAGACATAAATCTTGAGTCTTCTTGCAAAAAAAGCCACTTTCATTTAGTTTTCAGTATATAATTTGTCTTGAAACAGTTTTTCTAGTGGCTGAAGGAGAGATCTAAAGAAATTGTGTGGTTATTAACTCCTCACTATTAATGCAAAATAATGATCATTTCAAATTTTAATCCATAATATAAAATTTCTTACTATACAATTCAATAAAAGTAAACAACAAACTTATTCAAAAATATAAACTGTTTAATCAAAAATGTTTTCAGTTATCCATATAACATCCCTCAGTTTTATTATAGTAACTCTCAGGATATTTCTTGTTAAGAGACTTTACCAATTCAAAATATAAAAAAAAATAGACAAAATAAAAAAATATAAATAAATCACTTTGTAATTCATGAAATGAAAAAATAAAATATTCTTTAAATGACATTTAATCTGTTTTTCTGAGAAGTCTCATATTTATTTACTGTATTTAAAACACTCTTAGTAATAATTTTATATAATTTCTATGCATACCTTTATGATGATAAATGTTTATAAAATGATATAAAAAAAAACTCTGTGATTGTTAATACTGTGGGATCTGTGGACAAAATGACAGGTTTTTTAGCCTTGAGCACTCATGGGCTTACAGGTAAAAATGGTTGAACAGTGGATTTTTTCTGATTTCAACTGACTTGGAAACAATTTTGAAACAAATCAAAGATTTGTCGAAGGAAGTAGAGAGAGAATTTTATAAATTCAGCAGGTGTAGAAAAGCATGGGAGGATAAATATCTTATAATAAAATCACAGAATGAAGTATTATTATTTTTTTTTGAAGTCAGATGAACAATTGGATATCACTGATTCAGTCTGAAGTAGTTCAAGTTAAAAATTTCTATGGTTCCTTTGTTTTGGTTGCTCCCTTTCCTTTCCTTCTTTTATTTATATTGTTCTCAATAATGTCCACCAGTGTGAAAACACAAACTGTTCCTTTTCTTGTTTGGTATTAACTGCAAATCTATCCTCTCTTTACTTCCTGTTTTGCTGATTTTCAGCAGGCAACTTCTGGACACATCATGTTCATATCAAGACCTAGCAACTCTTTCACATGTCTAGTCCATCTCAAGATTTCCAAACCATTCTTTCCTCCCAGGGAGAATTGCCTAACCTTTCCCCTTTATTTCTGGGGAAAGGGAAGACAATTCTCACATCAATCATCATCTGTCATTAAAATAACAACATTCCTTTCTTTTATCATTTATTGACTATTTTTCATTCTTTCTGTATCAAGTTCCTATGACAACCTGCATGTAATTAGACAACTTCATCTCTGACATCATATCACTTATCTATCTTTAATGTTGTAGGAGACAAAAGTCTTCTTGCAAGGTAATATTCTTTACAGTTTATTTTCTCTTCAACTTATACATCAGTTTCAATGGATTATTTTATCTTTTTTGTATGTTTAGTTAGTTTCCTGTAAATTGGAGAGTTTATTAAAGTGATGAACAATATCTCACAGCTGATCCGAATTTTATATCTTATCTCACTTTTCCTGACATAAGTTTATTATCAAATAAAATATCCTATATAAATATATATATAGGAAATTAAATAATTTAATAAACTATAAATTAAATATAAAAATAAATAAATATAATATAAATTTTTATATTAATTTTATATTAAAAATTAATATAAAATTAATATAAAAATTATATAGTGCATTGCAACTATATACACTATATAGTTAAAAAATATATATTAGTATATAGTTAAATAGTATAAATATATAGTTTAACTATATATATATATAGTTAAAAATCATTATATAATTTTTCTTAGGGCCCTGTGGCTCTTACAATACATAAAATCTTAATTATATGACCCTATGTGGTTTAACATTTTGTTTTATTAGATATAGTTTCATGATGATAATTTTTTAAATTATTTAATGTCTGTTCTTACTTTTGAGGCTTCATGATGCTGGATATGTGCAATTGTGCATATAGAATCCAAACTTGTAGCTAGCTTTATTTAGCTTCTTTTTGTTTTATACCATTTATTAATCAATAAATGGAAGATTTATTTGATATGTAGTAGCAAATTTCTCTTTTGTTGCATTCTCTTGAAATTATAGAAAAATAGCATCTAGAATTTGGTATCTTTTCCCTTTTAACCTTTTAAAATGGAAAAATAATGCTTAACCATATGGTTTTTTAGCTATTTCACTTAATATTTTCAAATGTTTGTTTGTTGTTAGCCTATTTTTGTCCCACTGCAGGGCAAGCCTTCTCTAGTCACATATTTAATTTTGTCCTGTGCAATTCTTATCCATATGAGCCATTTCACTTTACATCTCTTTTGTTTT
Organism: Androctonus mauritanicus; assembly: GCA_011317285.2. Taxonomy (NCBI): domain Eukaryota; kingdom Metazoa; phylum Arthropoda; class Arachnida; order Scorpiones; family Buthidae; genus Androctonus; species Androctonus mauritanicus. The sequence continues at coordinate 27,825 of WUQG02020106.1, read as the reverse complement.
TTAAATATTATTTTCAAAGAGAGCAAAAATGAATCAAAATTATAATTAAAATACATTAAAATAATTTTTCATATGAATTACCATTTTTCATTTGGTTTCTGGTATATAATATGGTATACTATATCTGTTATGAGATTTATGACTGACTCAGTATTGATATAAATTATCATTTAAATTAGTCAAAGTAGTAATTATCAAAGTTCACAATGAAAAATTATCACATGTATATACTATGCCAAAATAATTTTACTAATATATTCCACAATTTCAAAATACTTAATATATTATAAATTTAATAAAAAAAATTAGTTAGTAATATTTTAATTAATTTTTAAAATCTGTTATTAATTATTTATTTTTATATATAAATCAACAAAAAATTTATAGTATGAAAATATTTTATTTTCTTTTACAGTGAAGTGTGAAGTTAATCATAGAATGAATTCTTGGTATCAGCTTCTTTCTTGTTAACTGGTTGGTTACCAGATAACAAAGCATGCCTTGGAGCTTAGAGATGAATCGCACCTCTGCTCTGGCATCACTCACCACGGAATAGTTTGAGTATGTCTGGCCGACACCATGAAAGTTTCTGGAGAAAGCATCATGTCCGGTACTAGGCATGAACATCTGGAGATAATATGCCTTATAAAGCAATGGTTGTGCTGTATTATCTTTAAAATGCAGGTTATAAAGATTTTACGAAATTTATTTGTACAGTTCACCTGTGATTTTAAAAATGATGCAAGATTCAATTGATGCACTTCAAATTTGTCATGTAACTTTTATCATATAATATATACATTTGTATAGAATGACCATATTTTTTGCCAAGATTATAAAATATCACAAATTTAATTTATTGTGATTTTATGATTATTCATTTTAAGTTCTGTTTCAAATTAAAAAATTTCAAAAGTAATAGATATAGATATATAAATTGTACATAGATTTTTTTTCTTGTATTTAGTACTTAATTTAATTTCATTGCTGATCTGCTTTTTCTAGTTGAAATTGTAAAACATCATGAAGGTTATTAATTAATGTGTAATCCAATGATTTCATTGGAAAAGAGTGAATTTTATTTCAGCACATTCATGATCAAAATGATGATTCTGTAGAATATTTCTCTTTTATAGAGAGCTGTACAAAATAAAACATTAATTTGTTAAATACTTGTAGATATGTACATGATTTCTATAGGTTACATTTGGTACACTTAAATTTTTACCATTGTACAATATACTTCTAAGACAATGGTGCACCTGTTGATAACAGTCATGGATATATCCAGAATATTGTTTTGTGATATTCTGCACAATGTCTTGAACTCAAATTATTGTACTGTATTAAATAAATGCAAGAACCAATCTTTATACTACAGTTATCTGTGTCATAGTTAGATACTTCAAAGCATTTAAAGAAAATGTTAATGTTATAAAAAAAAAATAATAATAATGTTTTAGTAAAATGAATTAATTTTATGAAAAACTGTTGTACTTAAAAAATTTGATTCTATTTCCTTACATTGTGATAGTTAATTTAATATTACAGAACTGAATTTTTTGACAATCATTGAAATGATGAAAAATTAAATAAAACTTAGTAAGCTGGAAAAACAACAGGAGCAATAAATTTGTTTTTGTAAAGAAATAATATAACTTTTGCAGTAGATAAACTTATATATATATAAAATTAGCATTGATATTTTCAAAACTTTGAATATTTCATTACAGATATAGGACAGCACATAAACGCTAATGCACAAAATATTAATAATAAACTGCTAGTTCATTGTTACAATTAGTACTGAATGGCACTCAGATAACTGAAAAATTCCTTGAAAATTGTAAAAATTAATATGTATGTGTGTGTGTGTTTTTTTTTTAAACAGTCCTCTTCCCAATTTAGTGCCACATTGATTTGTGTGATCATGTATTTATTTGCCCATGGTGTGTATGGAAAAAAGATAAGACAAATGACTGTGATTGACAATAAAAGTTACTATTGTATGTTATATCATTGAAAGTTTTGTGCATTTTATTTGAAATCTTGAAATATAAAGTAAAATCATTTCTATAGTTTAGAACAGCAAAAAAAAAAAAAAAGAACAACAATAGATTAAATTTCTCAGTTAAATGTAAAACATAAGGACGACATGATGAATTTATAATTGATTTACTAAATTTAATAAATTTCAGTAAAACGGATTATTTTTATAATAAAAAAAATTAAACAAAAATTAATAAATTTTTGAATGTTCGAAAATTAGTTTTCATTGAGAATTACGATCATTTTGTTTTGAAAATCTTCTCAAAATTATAATGGTCACAACCGAAATTTGGCATCAAGTATTCAGATACAAATATTAAAAATGAAATAACGTAATCATTGAAACGTTTTATTAATTAGAAATTTCGGTCCTGTTTTTCAACTGATAGCAGATTCTTAATTTCTTTTTCGTAAACAATTACTGTATTAAATTTCAAAAAAGTAAGTAAGTAAAACTGAAAATTTAATAACGAAAAATTTAATAACAGTAATGAGGAAAGGTAAGATATGTTGTTATAATACATTTAAAACATAAAAAACGTCAGTACTGTATGCAATTAATTCCTCGATAATATGTTGTTATATCTAACATATTATTACGTAATTTTTTCTGACGTTTTTCTTACCAATTTATAGGAACTCTTCAATTTTCTATTTAACAACAGATATTCGTGTCTTGCGACCTACTTTGTATCTTTAATCCGATGTTTACTGTCTGGCTCAAGATGATGTATAGAATATTATAAAGATAATTGAAGAGATCATTTCCAAGCATAGTAGTATTGATTATTGATACGAATGAATATTTAATAATAATTAATTTTCGCATTAAAGTCGAAATATATATGCAAAATCAACTTATGGTTGCATTAAACTAATTTTAGCTGCTTATTGAAAAATTATTAGCTTACCATTAATGACAAGTTTATATCGATCCAAACATATATTTTTAAGTTTCTTCGTTACATTATATTCGGTACTTTGTTGAATGTCACGATGCAATTCTACGCCTGGATACAATATCTTCGTTGTTGAGAGATTATAGCATATAGATGCCAGATTTATACGTATTATTATTATAGTTCCTAATCGTAACGTTTATAATGAAATACATTATTTTTTTGCATGAGGCTCTGGGCCATCTTTTGCCATAGACAAAGTATATAAATGGAGATTTGCGATTTTGGAAAGTTCATTTTCGTTGCTATGTATCGTGATGATGAAAAATTCCTATATAGAGTATGATATCCTAACGAAGAGAATTGGCACAGATTTTTTAAATTATACAGTTGTTTTTTATATATCTCTCAATAATTACAAATGGACTTTATGCTGTTTATTATATATTTGCCTAAGGGCTCGGGTAAGGCTTTTGATCTTGGTGAGACACTAAGCTGTCTAGCTCGTAGGTAAATTCAACCCTGAATATATACTATGCCAGACAGATATTTAAAACTCTTTTCTATGTCGAAATAAATGTTTCAAAAATCAATATTCTTTGAGAAATTAAATTTCAGTGATGAATGAAATAGTTGAAAAGGGAAATACAAAATAACACGTACAGAGCCGTGTAAAAAAATCGCAAAATGTCAAAATATACGGTACGTGAATGTCGAAACTGTGCGAATTCTTATTAATGATAACTCTTATTAACAAAAATTTATTGTGACATTTAACGAAAGGTACGGTAGTTATAATTTCATAAACAATATTACGCTTTTTTTTTTTTTAATATCCTAATAAAACTTTTAACTTTGCAAAAATTTCGATATTGTTTAATGTGAAAACAATTTTTAACTTGTGCAAACGTTTGAATATCCGTCAATTTTAGAAATGAAGAATAAAATGATGTAGCTTCGAGGTTACTTTTGAATACAGAATATATAGAATTTTATGAAAATATATTAATTAGTTCTAAAGTTATTATTGAGATGGCATTCAGCAGTCATCTTATACTTCATTTCTTCCGGAAGTGGGCTAAATATCAATCATACATTTGAAGCGTCGTATATATATGATTTGAAGATTTAAAAATATAGAAATTTAAGTTTTTTAAAAGATATTCCATTTATTAGAGGACGCATTTTATTATTATTCAATAATTTTTAAAATAATTATCACGAACAGGGTCGGATTATTCAGTAGGCAGAATAGGCACGTCTAGGGATCTCAAAAGCAGGTTAAAATTATTGAACAATTTAAAAGTTTTTTTGTGCTTAGGGGTGTCGTAGAGTCTTAATTCGGTCGTGATCACGAATAATCATATAAAATGGCAAAACTTTAATTATTGTCGTTCAAGTTACCCAACTTACGAATACCTCGCGTTTTGTAAGGAATACTTCTTGTAGTTCAATTTTTTCTGTGTTTATATTTTACATTTTTATAAAATTTTGTATAATTTTCACTGCAATTCTTCACTTGTCCATTTGTACATCATTTTATATACATAAAAAAGAAAACAATTTAGATTTTTATATTTTCCGCTTCCGTGTTCCTTATCGCTGGAGGCGATTTCGGAAAAATATCTTTAAATTTTCCATTCGGCAGTTTTCGTGATAGATATTTTTATCAAATTTCGGTTTAAATTATAACAAATCCTTCGTATTGCAAATATATATTTTTTTGCATGACATTAAAACAGTTTTAAATTGTTAAAAAAAAAAAAAAAATGTGTCGACTTATATTACCAAACTTCAAACAAACAATTTCCATTCAACCGAGGGAGAAAAATGTTACTGTCCACATTTATTTCTTATAAATAAATTAATACTTTTGATGCTAATCCTTTTTATCCTCGGAAAACAATATCAACATCCAAATTTAGAATTTGTATCAGAAAATGACTTTCCTGAATGTCTCTCTATCTGCCAGAAGATTTTCGAATTTAAGCCCCTAGTTAGAATTATAAAAGATAGAAATATTTAAATATAGCCGAAAGAATTAGAAGGAACAGGCGACAGTAAAGAAGATTAAATGGGATTAATGTAGAAGTTAACATGGAGTACAGTACTGCACTTGTTTATCCCAGACTGAATCATATGACATCAACGGATGAGTCCATTATAACCGATCGAATGTCAACAAAAATAACTAAATTTTCTTTTCTAATTTTAAAAAATGCACATGTAGTTAATTTTAAAACCGTATTAAATATTATGTTTTCGATTTTGTTTTTAAATAAAATAGATATTCTTTATACTGTCTTAAATAGAGATATTTATAGATTTGCGAAATAATTCATTATCAAGACGATAATTCAATTTTCGAATTCCGTAAACAAATCAAAGAATTTTAAGAATTTTCTAATTAAAAATATTTGTTCAACATTTCTACTACTTATAAAAGAGATATCGAACCGTAATTCTCAAAATATAATTAAATTAAAATATAGAAGAATAATCAGTTCTTCGGAGATTTTTAAAGTTGTGTATAACTTCCGTCACGTTTTCTCCAAACTTCTTACCAATCTTCCTCTTCATCTCGATCATTCGGCATTATTGATCCATATCCGATTCTAAGTTCTTATTTTGGTTATTTTTGAACATTATAACTGGTAGAAAAACAAAAGAATCGATCAAAATGAAACAATTTATCATTGATCGTTATGGGTGATGATTGATGGCTCATTATATCCAATGGCAAAACAACTGTTCCTACATTTCTTAATGGGATCGTAGGCGACACCTGGCGATTGCTCGTTACCATGACGACAACATCCCGAGATCAAACCGAATAAAGAATTGCCATTTACAAGCCACTCACAAGTTGATCCGGACAACTTCCAGTTTTCATCCAATTATTAAAAAAAAGAACAGAAAAATAAAAAAAAAATATTATTTTTATTTTTATTGAAAGAATTTCGTCCACTCGACGTGCAAATAAATTAGTTAATTCCAATTAAAAAAAATTAATTAACAGGTAAGCGAGATAATTAATATTTTCACTGTATTTTTAAATACTATAAATGTTGCATTTAATTAACGTTTTGTATATATATATATATTTTCCTGGTCTTCTTTTTTTAAACTTTTTTATCCAGTCTGAAGATTATTGACGCCTTGTAAGTAATTATTTTTCGACTCGAATTACTGCAAACAAACACGATACAACAGAAAATGGAGGAGAGAAAAATAAACATCCGCATATTTTTTTTTTTTTTTACAGATTAAAAGCAAAACATGGAAAAATATTTTGGTTTCCGTTTATCGGATTTGGACTCGTTTTCCAACATAACTCGATTATTAAATCGTCCGTGCGATCCTTCCAGTTTAGCAGTAATGAGGATGTTCTTCGGTAAGTTTATTGATTTTCGATTGATATTGTCCACTTCTTTCATGTTTAGCATCAATTAATATTGATCATTAGCAGTGTTTTAAAAAATATCAGTTAATATTGTTCATTAGATTTGTTCAAAAATCGTAAATATAATATTTATTGTTGATTAAGCGCACTACATATTTACCATATTGTCAACCGTATATGTTTCTGAGCTAATTTTTCGCAAAAAATCTTATTTAATGTTGTGAAACTCAGAAAAAGCTAAATCACATTTTTTTTTATTTAAAACGGATATTTCTGTACAGTATAGAATTAAAAATGTTAAAAGTTTTGAACATAACGTGTTCTATGCAGTTTTGTAGCTAAATGAATTATGTAGTTTTAACGATTGTATTTTTATACATAAAACTGTTATCATGAATGATTAAATCTGAAATGATAGGCCCAACTTTTTATACTTAGAAACCTATTGAGTCAAGACTTATCGATTTATAACTTAGAAAAGTTTCCAAATTGATTGTGCCAATCTGTTGGCCGCAATCAATCTGGTAACTTAACTAGCAGTTACATTGTGTCCTTAAGCTTTCCGAAATAACTTTTCACAAACTTTGTTTTAGCAATATATTAGAACATAGATAACTACTTCTATACTTTTATACATCATTATATATGATTATAGGATGATGTTCATTATCGGAAGTCCGCCATCTTGTTTACGGTTCTAATACATCAAGCGCTGATTTACAATGCATTTTTTGCTATATTCTTTGAGTCTCATATATAAAATGCAATTTTAAATCACCAGTGATATTTATAGACACGATTTTATTACTATTTTAAACAAATTATTGAGAAAAAATATATAGTATCAATATTTTCTTTGGACGATAATATGTACTACGTAGATAACGTGCAGTATAAAATTCCCATTATTTATTGAATGTCAAAATGATGTATAGTTAATGCGTTATTTATGTATTTATATCTTTTCTTAAGACGAAATTTTGCTTTTTAATGTGTTTTCGTATAGACAGTCTGTGGATTATTTACCAAAATACACACACACACACAAACAAGTAAAAAGAGGTAATGGGCATTACTTATAGGTTTAGTCACCTGAAGAAAGAAGATTGAAGAAAGCAGAATATAAAAGAGCAAGAGAGAAGATTAAAAGGATTCAGCTAAAAGAAAGTGTAGTAGGACACTAAAGGAAAGAGAGAAGGATCCTTTAGTTGTCTCTTACAATATAAGGGCGAGAAGGTGGGCGAATTCTATCCCCAATCACATAACAGTAGTCTGTCTAACAGAAAAATTTCTTTGAGTACTCAGTTTCGAATTTTTCTGTCTTTTGTCTGGCAACGCGAACAATATTTATGTTTATTCGAAACGGAGGAAAATTTTCTTCTAAAATTTCTTTGAAGTTTTATACAGTTCATATATTTTATACAGACCTTAAAAACAACACGAGAAAATTATGCGACATTTTTTTTCATAACTTCTTTTGCTAAATCATAGAGACAAAAAAACATGAGAGAGAGATAGACATTGCGTGAGTAAATGCAAAAAAAATATTTTATTCACAAAATCAAATATGTAAAGTGTTAATTGTTGTCATTAAATGTTGTTTGTTTTTAATGACCATAAATATGTTGGGGGTTGAAGTAGAAAATTTTGATGTATATATATAAGTTATAGAATGTTTCAAAAATTATGGAAAAAATTTTAAGCGGCAATAAAGAAAACTAATTTGAGTTAAAAAATTCTGGGCCATTATTTCAGTTTTAAAGAAACTATTTTAAAGATCTGTGACGTAACTTCCGTTTCGGACAATAATAGATGACGTCATTGTAATAATTTTCCGTTTAATTAATTTTCGGAATTTTAATTTTATTTATTAATTTTTTCTTTAAAATTTAAATTTCTTAAATTGAAATTTCAAGTAAGAAATTCATTCCACGTATTTAAAAAAAAAAACTTTTATCCAATGAATTCGAAATAATTTTTTTTCCAAATTTAATTTTTTTTTATTTTATTTTTTAATCCATTCGGCATTTGATGTAATCTTTTAAATTTAAATTCGGTGAAAAGTTTTTAAACGAACGGAAAAAAAATAAAAATAAAAATTCTGCAATTCAAATGATCTTTTAAAAGTTTTAACTTCAAATTCATTCGATAAAATTTTTTTTTTTTAAAGTTTCGTCAAATTGATTCCTTGCTTAAAAATAAATAGATAACATATCTTAAAAGTTACGTAAAAAATAAATTATTGCAGTAACCATCCGAATAATCTTAAACGGAAGTGACGTCATCTATATTTTTTTAAATTTGATTCTCTATAAAACAAAACTTTAAAATTAAGCTGAAGACTTTTTTCATTCGAGCTAGTCTTTTCTATAATCCTTTAAAGTTTATACAAAGAAGGTTATAGATAACCTCTTAAAGTTTATGTAAGACGTTACAGATAGCCCTCTTAAAGCTTATGCAAGGAATTATAGATAACCTTTTTAAAGTTTATGAAAAGAGTTATAGATACTAGTAGGACTTTTGTCTATATTTGCATTAGAGTCCTCATCCTCAAGTTACACCACTATGGAGTAGCAAGTCTATGATATATGCAGTGACGTCACTAGGGGATGCGGTAGGTGCAACCGCACTGGGTGATACCATGGTAGGAATGACATCCAATGCTTTCAAACGTATGTTAAAAAATTAAATTTTTGCCGATTTTACAACTGTAAGCAGTTTTTAACACGCTTACGACCAAGCCCGTTTGGCTAACTATATATAAAGCCTAATATCACTGAAATGAACTTAAATATGACACAAAATAAGCACTAAAATACTTAGTATATGTATGTATAGCTTTTAATGTTTAGGTTCTAACAATAAATGATATTCGCTATGAACTTTTAAATCCATGCTTTCTAACGACCAAACATTTTATATAATATTGAGGGAGAAAGATGATACCATGAATGCTAGGAACACCACTGGATATATGAATATTATAGTGGAAACAGTCCAGTTTTTTGTTGACATAAATTGTTTCTAAAGAAGAAAAGCTATTCAAAGATTGTTTCATGATGCAATTGAAGATGTAACTTAGAAAAAAAAACAAATATAAATAGAAACAGTTAAGATCTCTCTATACAGTGAAAATTTATGTTTAACATCAGATTTTGTCTTCTTCGAGAGAGAAAAGAAAACTAATCGATTAATTAATGTTCCGTAGAATCAATTAGTTTCAAATTCATATTTCCATTATTCCTAATAATGCGAGGTACACAGTCTTGTGTGTAAAATGATCTTCCTTTATAACTACATAACAGTAACTAGAGAGCGCACAGCAGAACGGCTACATCACATCGATGAATGTAAACTTTGTAGTATCACGCAACGGAAACTTACTACGTCAACTGAAACAACAAAGGGGGATAATAGTAACAAAATTTTCAGACATGCAAGAATTACTCTGTATGAAGAGCGAAGTTTCCAAAAGAGGAAGGATTGTTACAAATTAATAACTAAATTCGAGCCAAAATTTAATTATAAATAGTACTGAAAACGGATTTAATTTATAGGAATACTTATGATTTTGGATATACCTGATGAACGGGGATTATCGGTAGCAGATTCGAGATGGGGCGATCCGATGAAATGCCGATTTCCTATGTTCGATTCGATTTTTCCTTTGCCTCTAGAATGGATGTGCATGGTATATTTAGCTATGCTAATAGGTGAGTAATCGTATTATTAACTGAATGTTCCCAATCGCGAAATAATCGATGTTGGATAGAGTAACGAGAACTTTAATAGAGACCGAATTTAATTACAATTCTAAATTTCTTTTTTTAATTTTCATTATTAAGGAGCTTTCGGGATGACAGTCGGAGCTTTTTATAAAGTAAGCTGTCTTCTATTTTTGGTTCCTTATTGGTATTTATTTCTTTTGGATAAGACTCGATGGAACAATCATTCTTATCTATACGGCTTGCTGGGATTCATTTTATTTCTCACTGATGCTAACAGATGTTGGTAAGATCCGAAAACTTTGCTCGTTTTAATTAAAATAGCAAAGATGTAAATACTGATAACACGTTTTCATTTTTTTTTTTTCTTCCTAGGAGCGTGGACGGTCGTTGGAATATTAATTATAATCATAAGCACGTCCCCCTGTGGAATTATACTCTTCTAAGAGGGCAAGTATGTATGTAATAGAATGACATTAACTCGTGAGAATCTATTCAAATTTAAGACGATAAACCTTGAAATTTCGGCGCATTTTTCTTTAAATTCACGACGATTAATGATAAAAGAATCACGATTTTAAACACCTGTTTTTTTAAAGAAAATTGAAAAATTTTTGTCCTTGTCCTTCGAGATAAATTAGCAAAAATATTGAAACGGGATAACGATCATCGGAAGAATGCACCGAAATTTTGTTTTGATTTTTAAAAATTTTAAGTATTTTTTAATCTTATTATTTTTTTTAATCTTTCAGATTTTTTTGGTATATTTTATTGCCGGATTAAAGAAGTTAGATCTAGATTGGGTCCAGGGGCATTCGATGCCTTACTTGTCAACTCACTGGGTGTTTAATATATTCAAGTAAGATTGCCTACTCTCTACAAATTTACCCTTTTTCTCGTGAAAAACCGCTCTTAAATTACTTCCTAATTCATTTGCATAATTACGTATAACATAATTTAAACGTAGATTGACTAGTAATTAAGAAAATTGATTATTTAAACGAACCTTTCGACTACAAAAACAAATTTTGTTTCTTCTCTTTTTTTTTTTCTTCGAATTTCTCATTCTATCCAGATTTGCTTTAACCGAGGATCAAATTGACAAGTTCATCGTTCACTGGGGTGGTTTTATGTTCGATTTGACTATTGGATTTTTCCTTTTCTTCGATAAAAGTCGCTCTTTAGGAGTGACGTTTTGTCTCATCTTTAATCTGATGAACTCTCAGCTTTTTCAAATAGGTGAGTTTACTAAAATTAGTTCTGATTGACGGCGAATTATTTGATAAATATTTTTTATTTATTTATAAAAATATATATAACTAATATAAGCTGCTCAAGATTATATTAGTTAAACTAATAACAAGATATATAATTTACTTAAAAATATATAGGAAGTAGCAATTTCAAAATTTCTATATGAGAGGAGTTTAAGGATGACAATCTGATCGGAGAGGGGCTAAGGACATGTCTTGAATAGCTATTGCATAAAAATATTTTTTAAATTAATTATTAATAATATTTTCTGGGATGACTTTAGGGAGTTGACGGAGATAGTTTGGAAAATCAAGCTCCCCAAAGCCATCCTCTCGCATCACTGCTTCACATATAAACTACCTTGTAACGATTTGTACCGAAAAATGCATTTCTAGGGATGTTTCCTTATATGATGATCGCTTCCATACCCATTTTTTATCCATATGATTGGCCAAAATCTTTTCTGAACAAAACGCCCACGAGAGTTAAGAAGATAACATTATACTTAGAGCTGCCAAAACACAATAACCATTGCATCTACGTTGTAAACGAGGTAGGAAACTGTTTTTATAGTAGCAATAATCATTACATTATCTCCTACAAGTAATTTTCTTTGTTTATTTCTATAGAAAAGTGCAGAAAAATGCGTAAAGAACTCTAATATAAGAATTCGTCATAAAATGGTAACGGGAGGGATATGCATATTTTTTTTAATACAAGGATTTTTGCCTTATTCTCACTGGCTAACTAAAGGATATAATACCTGGACGCAAGGTCTTTACGGTTATTCCTGGGACATGATGATACATAATTGGAAATTCGTCCATACTAAGATAACCGTAATAAACAAGCAAACGAACGAATACATGTACATCGATCCCGAGGTGAATTTATTACTTTTCTAAAACTTCGTTTTTCGAGCGTCAGATGGCGCTAAGTATTTCTATATCTTCACGCATTTATTCAGGTGTGGACTGACAGCTGGAGATGGCCACGACACGCCGATATGGTCAAACAGTTCGCTAATTGCATGCAGCATCGCATAAATCATTTGTACAACATTTCGGATATCGAGATGTACATCGATGTTTGGATGTCACTAAATGGAAGATTCACCCAGAGGTGATTAGAGAATGAAAATTTAACAACAAACAATCTTAAATAGCAAAAAAAATCGTTTTGTTTTTTATTTTCTATTAGGATATATGATCCTACAGTTGACATTCTTCGAGCCGATTGGTCACCGTTTCGTGAAGTAACTTGGGTCTTACCTCTCTTGACAGAGCTTTCCGATTGGAGAAGTAAATTAATCGAAACGGAAAACCGTCTATTTAATCAATCAGAATACTTGGATGTTGTTTTTGTGGCAGATTTTCCAGGCAAGATCACATGAAAAATTGCTTCATAGAACGAAAAACATACATACGCCTATTTGACACGAGAATTTTCTCTTTTTTTATATATTTTAAGGTTTCTATTTAATAAATTACGTAGAAGAAGATTTAGGTAACACTACACTACAGATTCTTAAAGGTGAAGTTGCCGTGGAATTTCCAGATGGAAACACAGTCCACCTCATAGAATCTGATATATTGCAAGTGGGTTATATTATAGTTACAGAATATTTTATTATTTTATAATAGAAGAAAAAATTATTATTTTATTTTTTTCAGATACCAGTAGGAGAATATCATAAGGTGATACCTTTAAAACACAGTCCTGTATGCTACATGTACATCTATATCAATACTACTCAAATGCTACTGGATAACGAATGGAAGAATAACGTGATCGATATAAGTAATTGATTCAGTATATATACAGTACATTTGTTATTTATATTTAAAAATAACAAGAAAATATAAATTTCATCATTTTTATTTTCGTGCTTAGATTACGAAATTAATCCTCAGAGAAAAATAGAATATTTTAAACAGAAACAGCAACGAGAATTAAAATTAAAAAATTCTCCGTTAGAAATTTATAAAAAACTGATGAGGAATAATTTTATGATGTGGATGAGAAGGTGAGAGAAATTTCTCATAAAATAAAATTGAATTCTTATTCATTTATTTTATTTTTATTTTTACTCGCAGTGTATCCATGTTGAAAATGTCGCTGAATAGCATCTTTTCGAATATTCCGATGAATTTAACTGGTGGATCAAAATAAACGTTTTCTAGTTTTCTAACTGAAAATAAAAAAAAAATAGCATTGAGATATTTTAAATTCTTGCTTAAACGACGATTGTAGTAAATATGCAATTTAACAAATGTCAAGGAATTCTTTCGATATTATTTTCACTACTTTTAAAATATTCGAAAACAAATCTCCGTGATATCTTAATGAGATTAAATTTAATCATGCGAAAAGATTTATTTATTGTTAAAAAAAATGCATAAATTTGTCGTCTCTTATTTATTGTTTCGACTAAAAATAAAATAAGCGCAATTGTTTTATTTTATTATTATTATTTTTATTATTTTATAAAGATTTCTCTTTCTTGCTGCAACTTTCGCAACGAAGAATGCGTTATGCAAAATGACGTTTCGCGGATTACACCCGTTTTTAAATTTCGTTTTAATTTAAAATTTATAACATATCGCTAAGTATTTTTTTTTTAATTTATTAAATTATAAATTTTGATATTAATAAAACTATTTAATCATAATTCGCGTTGAATATTAGCGTAAAAAAGTCAAAGATGGAGGTTTATATTGAGACAAACAAATCTTTCTCTCTATTTACTAGATACTTTTATGTGGTTCATAAAAAAATAATTGTAAAAATGTCACAATTATTCTCTGCAGTAGACAGTATAAATTCGTATATATCGTACGTATTTTATAAATATTAAATTTTATATTATTCAGGGAGATAAATGATTAATGCATGGAGTAAAAAAAAAAAAATAATTCATATTTTATGAATTTTTCGATTGGAAAAATAATATAAAAATAACTTTTACTATTTTAAATGCGATTAAATCGCTAAAAATTAAGCTGTTTATAAAATATTCAAACGTTTTAGGATATTTTTACCACTGGGTCAGTCGCACCGCATGTACTAAACATTGAAATGGTTTTTGATGGTAAACAAGGTCATTATCACGAAAAATGATCGTACAACTCAGAATCAATGCGAATTGAGCGATAGATAATCGTTTAAGTTAACGAGTATACAAAAACAGTGCTAAGTTTAAATTATTCGACGCGTTTGAAAGTAAGCGCCAGTGTGACTATAATAATTATAATTTTAAGAGAATCGCAGCGAATGCTTTTCTAACAGATAAAAATTCTGGAAGGATTTCGCAAGAGAAATGCTAATAGTGACATCAATATAAAAGAAAGATGAGGACGGACACCGCCAAGCAATCAGAAGCTGTCAGTCGATATCTCTCAGCATCCTTGAGCTGCAAATCACGCGTTGGACGAACAGATGACGCAAGACATGACTAAAAGATAACCACTCAAAGAAAAACTTTACATTTCACGTAAAGATGTTCACTTTATTAATTATTTTGTTATAACTTTAATCTTTTTTCGTGTCGATCTATACGGTATATGCGTAATACTTAACATATAGTTAAGTATTTTTATTGGAACATTTTTATTATTATAAACTATTAAAGGAATTAAAGATTAAAAAGTTTTTTAGTTAGAAATAGAATGCGAGTTTGGACCAAATTATTTCCTTCTAAACGCTTTTTTTTCGTATCTCATTTGAAAAGATTTTCGCGAAAATAGCTTATTTAACGACTCATGTTGCCAGTTGTATAAAATTTCATCCGATGCAGATTGCATTCCATTTATTCCTACATACTTTATACACGTTTAAAAAAAGTGTTATATTTTATTATAAATTTATGGAAGAATATTTATGTGACTCAAAATACACTGCCAAATTAAAAAAAATATATATATATATAATTACTTGAACCACACGAGATCTAGATGATGTCTACATTTTTTTTTTTTTTTAAAGTAGGGGGAGCTTTTAACGGTTAACGGTAGTGATTGTAATGTCTTCAGGTAAATTTATGAATTTATTGTCACAAGATATCGCTATCTAATTTCCAAATAACCACAGCAACTACATTACAGCCTCTCTGGAGGTCGAATGAATAGAAAAATAGGTTTGTCAATCGCATTAACCAGATGACGGGATATGGGATAGGGTAGAAACCACCCTCTGCTTTATGTGGTAATTGCGTGAAACGAGCTCCCCACCATCTCTGGTACTTCAACCACAAGTCAGATCTTGATTATGGGCTAAACCCTTATCAATATTCCAATTGGATTAGTAGTAATACTAGATTGCACAGCGAACATTGCTTAACAATAGACAAAATCTAGCAGTAATTATATTTATTACGCAAACTGTCCCTTAAATAATTTTAAAGCTCGTAATCGTTTATTACGATTAAAATTTCTGAAATAATTTTCGAGAAATGCATTTTAAGTTACGTTTTTCTATCAGGATAGAATGTTCACTATGGTTAATTATGAATGTCATTAACTACTCGTCGAGAGACGAAAGATTTATAAAGTCATCTAGAACGAAAACATTGATGTGATATGATAATAGGTACCTATAAAAACTTCATCTTTGATTCTAAAATTGAAGCAGTGTAAACATTAGGCATACTTTATTGCTATAAAGATGATTAAAGGAAGAATAAAGTAGCGCAATTTTGTCTCCTTCGAAATTTTATGCTGAAGAGAAGGGGGAAAAAGGGATTCGGGATTTTTACAGACGGAAATAATTAAATTGAACACTTTTTAAAAACTTTAATTAGACATATTTTTGGTTTTTTAAATAGTTATTAAACTGTTTTACTAGAAATATAAGGAAATATTATTGCAATTAACAGCACACTCTAATAAGGACACAAATTTACTGTAATAATAAACAGCGCCCCCTAATAAATGACACAATTTTTTTAAAACAAAATTTTATATGCAAATTTTCAAAATATTGATTTTTATGCTTTTCTTTTTTTAATAATTTTAATAAAAATTTAAAAATGTTTACAACAAATAAAATTCAATATAAAATTGCGTACTGTTATACAGTAATTCTAAAAATAACGGTACAATAAATTGACACAAAAAATTTTGGGCGGCGTTTGTTGTTATAGTTGCAGTGTAACAAAAACCCATTTTTATAAACATTACTTGCGTAATATTTACAGTAATATGCACGTTTTAAATCAGAGTATAAAATATGTTCACTTAAACAGTAGATAATAGCATATACCCAGTCTGTAAAGAACTGAATTAAAATCGCGACACGGCGTCACCAGATATGTCAGAGTCTGGCATTTGCGACGTAAGCGTGAAAGGTCAATTCCGGTATTTAAAGTGAAATACGAAACAAATTACTGTGTGACATTTTTTTGTTTTGATTTGTGGAATAATTCTAAAGATTATTCGCGTTTTAGATAATTTTACACGCGATCGATTTAGCTTTATAATTATATAAACTCGTGTCTTAAAATCAATAAACTGGCATTTCCAAATAAATACATCACTATCCGATAACCGCATTATTTATCTTTATAGGCACGTGTACCTGTTTTCCCGGTCGTAAGTTTGACTTTATTGATTTATCATAATGGATATTGTTGTACTATAACTTCATTACACGTCAGATAATTAAGAACGTTTATTATAATCACAGCTGCGATTTATTAAACTTGTTTGAGGTGACTATTTTAAACGTTAACGTAAGTTTGTATACTGTTTATATTTAATAAATGTTTCGCAACGCGACCTCGAGGTACAATGCATAGATTCGAATGCATTTTAATTATCGGGCATATTTCCTATACGATCAACTTTTTTTTGTTTTTCTCTGCTAAAAGGTTCTTCAACTTGTCCAAAAAAGGATTGTTATCAAACTCGTTCGTTTCTACCAAACGTGTATAACCAGAAAAGTCATTTTCTTATTCTACAAATGATCTTGGTTGTTCAACATTCGCAATATTTTGAATGTCAAAACAATCATTCCGCAGTTTCTCTCGAAAGAGATAATCGTTTGTACTACAAAAATAAGTCAAAATGTTAGTAGAAAATTGCTTTTTTTTTCTTCTTCTGGTTATTTTCCCCTCTCCGACTTCATTCAAAGCAGGACTATCAAAAGAGCGAACATATTTATGTATAAGGTAGCTTATGCAAAATGAGTCTGAGTGCAATAATATTACTACTAACAACTCTCCTGTTGTCGTACGGGGGTGGAAAGCATTAAACATGTTTTATGGACACATAACTGGTGCTACAAAATGCTACGGTTCACTGGGGTTTAACTGCAGTCAAACTAGACTTCCTTTACATCTTCGAATAAACGTTATTGCAGCATTGAATGTATATAATATATATATTTTTCTACTTGTATATTAAAAGTTTCGAAACTTTCTACTTTGAATTTTCTGTCAGGTGATATTTCCGTTATCCATTATATCCTGTTTAGTATTAAGTTACATCCATTTGCATATTATTATTTTTCCGTCCCTTTTAAAGACGTTATACATGAAGGAATAGATATATTTAAAATGATTATTTAGCTTCGCCAAGTTTCGAAATTATTATTTATTCCGCTAGTATATCCGTAGATGAGAGCAACCACGAAAAAGTAAATAAGAAAAAAAATAACCAGGATGTTCGTGGGAAGAATTCAGAAAAGGTTATGGATAATTTCGTTCGATTGAACTTCAAAACAATTTCTGTACGGGCAATAACTGCATAAATAATAAACTTCATATACTTTATATTGTTTTTATTGGCTCATATTTATTACCGAAGCAAATTCTCATAAATTTTGTTTCGACGTGCGGCTGATTAAATTTGAAAACATTTAACCATCCGTGGTAGATGGTATAACAATAAGCTAGAGTCGAAAAGATCAAAGTTCGCATTGACCTTGTAAGTGATTTAAGTATACTTTTGAAGAGGGGAAAAAACCGGAGCCTTTCTCTATCACTCGCTAGAAGTGTGTGACCCACATTTCATACACTTTGATGAGAACTGGGACACGTTCGATCGAGGAAAGCAATCTTTCGCAAAAGCATTTACGATGAAATTTTATCCTCTCTCCAAGCAAATCCAATTAAAGTTATTATTTTAAATCTTTAAATTCTGTTAACTCGTTTTTTTTCCGGCAATTCTTTCAGGAAAGCGAGTAAAAAAAAGGAATATATAAATAACCAATAGGCGATCGGTTTCGTTTGGTCACGACTCGATTTCGACCAATCGAAACGTCATTTTGCTATTTGAAAAACGTCATCTAAATCGGTCATTAACCGTGACATTGCGTTCATTATTTATAAACTATGATGTCACCTGTGTTACATAATTTGTTACTTGATGTATGTCGGTCCAATAACTGATAGGAACGGCAATATTTTTCGTTCGTTAATGTTTAATCGCCATTTACAGATTTTGAATTTTTGATATATTTAAAATCGTAGGTGCAAACATATTTTGCATCCATAACATTACCGAGAAAATTTCCATAAAATTTAGAAACACAATTGGCTTTAATAAAGGGAAAGGTACAGGTAAATATTATATCAGGTGAAGGTTCGCTTGTAATAAAAAAAAATAAATAAATACAGTAAATAGAATTATTAACCGAAATGGTTACTAAGCGTTAAATTAAAATCACATTTTCAAGGTTAACGCGAGTGTTCGATATAATTAAACTTATTTTTAATAAAAGTCGGGGAGGGTGGCGTTTTTCCCTCTCTATATACGCAACAATGCAGATCGGTTCGCACAAGTTACCTGTTCTAAGTGGACAGAAGCGGTCTATCTCACTCGCGCATCAGGGGTGTTGGCTGTGGAATGAGTCTGATCGAACAGCGTGCCTCACCTGGCCGGACCTCTCTACCTGCACTCGCACATGGCGTTGTATCACGAACGGACAGCGGATTGACGTCACAGCGAATCTTGGCAGAAAAGCATGGAGGAACGACGTCGGATGTCAGACGGCGCGGCTCTACCACCAACATCATTGATTGTGACGTCACAGCGTATGGATCCGTTGTAGAGTATCGGCAATGAGTATGGCTGGCAGTGGTTATGTGTTGGAATCTGTGGTGTACGTGTAGTGGGCAGCTTTTGTTTGTTTGTGGTGCACACGTGCCCTCGACGCATTAGGCTTAACCGTGTGGCGTTTAAGATGGCCGAGAGAATAGAACGGAAAGATACCGGTTACTACAAGTCTCTGATAGCAGGTAAGTGTCAAATATTACTCTCCTGCGGTGCTTTATGAATATACATCACAAGTTAAAAGTGGGAGGGGTCCATCGTCTTAACCGTGTCGCCTCTGACTCCACATATGCATATACTGTATATATAACTGCACTGACCTATAAAGCAATTACATTCCCAAATTATTATGAAGAGAGAAGAGAGATGCCATATTATTATTATTATTTATTATCATTATCACCACCACCACTACCACAAAGACCTTGAACTTAATTAATTATTAATATTACATTTTATCCCCTGACAGAGGTAACATCCCGTGACTTACGTAAGATGACAGTTAATATTTATTCGCCGTAAATCAGTTACTAAAATAGCAGTAGGTTGCCGTATTATATATAATTTTATAAAGATTGATTGAATTATTACGATGCAGTGGCGATCGACAATTTTCTTTTTTTGTATATATCTAGTTCGCATGATTGCATTCATCCCTAGATAAATTAACCGCATTTTCTCCTAGAACTTTTATTCCGAGAAATAATTTCTGATACGTTTCGAAACTATTGTTAAATAGACAAACAATTTTCCTATTACCGTTAAGATTTTCTCATCACCTACCATAGGAAACAATTAAACCACGCTCAATTAATACCAATCTAGCTGTGTTAATTAAGTTCCGAACGACTTCCGGCCAGGTTTTTATTTTATTTTATTTTATTATTACTATTTATTTTTTTACTGCTGTCTTTTTTTTTTTTTTTTTTTTTTTTTGATATTCGAGAAATTTCTTTCTAGAACGAAAGTTAATAAAGAACGAAGTACGGGACTGCGGCCAATGTCAAAAAGATTTTGAAACCGGGTAATTCACTGTTTTTCCGTCGGGAGCGCCACCGTCGGAGGAGGACATGCTGTATATCGATTATCCATTTATCCAATGTCGTCGAGCCATAACTGTTTCTACAACTTCCTGTTTTTTTAATGTTCAATTTAGACTTCCGGAAGAGCTACTTTATTTATAGTCGATGGCAAATAGAGTTAAGCTAATTCGGACGTATCAAAAACCGCATGGGAATTTAATAAAGAACCGATACGGTCCGTAGCTTAATTAGCGTTTTAAAACTTTAAATTGCCATTATGTAACCGGTTGTCTATTGTTTATAGCGTAACATCTGTTTAAAAGAAAAAACCGGGCGTTTGCACATTTTGCGCAAAAATATATATTGCAAAATAAAAATCGTAGTTAATAAGTTTGAGTTGGAGTTCCGTTTATGTAGGTTTTAAGATCCGAGGGAAAAAAAGGGGAATCACTGATAGAGAAAAGTTACTGCGACAATGCTTGACACACATTCGACTTGAAGTTGCGTGACGTCTATAGGTTTTTAATCTCAGAGGCATTTTTATTTTCTACGTCAGTTGCCTTTACAGTCACATTAATATGTGTCTTCGATCGGCGATGCCTTAATACGTCTCTTAGATATTACTGATAGGCATCGTTAGAAGTTACAAAGAGATTAATCTCTCGATTATTCGAAGAACAAGTTTCCTTAATACTCTATTTAGCTAGTGAGCGCAGTTTGCTGAGACAGTTGTCATGAGGTTGTGCAAACAAAAATTTCTTTTATTGTTCTGTTAACGTTTTTATTATTCCCGGTTTGAATGATAAGTAGGATTTCTTTTTTTTTACTTTCTCTCTTATTGTTTCGAAAGGATGATCGTTAAGAAAGAAAGACATAATTCTTTGAGTAAATGAAAAACTCTTTAGCTGTAATGTAAATAAATGCAGAGTTCTAGAGCCGCCCCTTCTGGGACTGCAAAAATGCAGTAGGATCATGGGAATTCTGTGCGTTTCCCGAGGGGAGAGTTAAAGGGAATGGGTCTTGAGGGGAAAAATCGCATTGGGAGCAACCTCACACTGTCCCTTCCCGGACACAATCCATTTAAATCGAGGCAGTCCATAAATTTTCGTTTTTGACACTGCAGCGAATGATAAAGCGGAAAAGATCTACCAGATATTGTAAGACAAGTCATTCACTGATCATTTTTGATAATTTTATATCTAATGATATGACAAATCACGATTGAGAATGCGGATGCAGAAAAAAAAACGAAAAAAATTATTTTCTGGGCCAATATACTCTATAAAGAAGAATGATTTATAGAATCCATTTTTTTTTCTTTCTGTTGGCAATGGATCATTCGTCGTAACCGAGACAATGCGGGATTTGATAAATATAAGAAAAGAAATCCGTACAGTGCATTAAGAAGATTATGAGCTGTAGAACTTTATATGATGAATCAACAAAGAGAATCAAAGTTATCTACGCCCATATTAAGTGCTTTTGCTGCTCTGATGACTGCACACAATGACCCAACCACCCATTCTAGTTCAAAGGTCGCTGATGCTGCAGTCTGGGGTCAGGTCGACTGTCAGAATGGAACCAGTTTATATTCTGAGGATTACTTTATCTATAACATGACAGGGGATAATTTTATCATTTTAAATATCCACAAATCATATGATTATGTTTTTGGACAAAACGGGGAATAATTCCCGAAACAGTGTGATGGAGAGGCCGGGGTCGGTTCGAAGGTGAAGAATATTTTGTGATGATGTCTTCACTTCAAACGAGAAATTAGATGGATGGCCACCTACGCCACGTTGCGTCATTCTTAATTGCACTCTCCAGTTACCTAGATAACGATGGCTTATCAAGAATAACCGTGAACCCGAATCGCCGTAATTACAGTTAATATCAGTTAAGTTTTCGTTACTTCAGTATCAAACGGTGATCTTCCCGATACGATATTTTCCATTTTAGTTCGGTATATGCAAAGCAGCAGTTTGGTTCATCATTATTTACGTTGCAGCGTGAGAGAGGCGGAAGCGACTGGTTTTAACAAAGAAAGCCGTGCGTGATACCATTAGTCCTTGAAATTTCTTTCAGTTTTTTTCTTCCTTCTGCTAATTTAATTTGCATGCATATTTTTCTATGTTAATGTTTATGTTTACCAAAAATCTGGCTTTAGATTCTGCGAGAAATCTGCCAGTTTGCAGTAACTCAAATCTTCCAGTTTTTGTCATTCGAAAGACAGGAAGACTATCTTACGGATGGTTTTATCATAAACTTCACGATCGATTTAAGGAAAAATTTAGTCAGTAACGCGATTATTTCTGTGGGATGCAGAGAACCACAGGAGGGAATCTCTCAGAAATAGCCTGCCATTAAGATAGAGACCATTTACCTGACTACCCGATCGTCCATTTTGTTGTAATGAGGATTTTGACTTTCATTGACTCTCCTCTTCGTTATTTACTTTACAAGCATTTTCCTAATTTTCAAAAAAAGAAATGAAGGAAGAAGAAATAAGAAAAAATAAGTAAAATTTTTGTTCGGTTGTAAATTCTTTCAGGAGGAATGCGGTTTTGATGATATTCCGATATAAAGCAATCGTTCATTGCTATCTATAGGAGACGGAAGACTGGGAATACTTTGACACAGACTGAAAGGAGTGATTGAAGACCCTCCAGATATGGATGTGATGGATTTCGAATCGACCAACTCGCACCGTGATTTGATAAATAGTTGTGGATGTAATACGTCTTCTATGTAAACTTCACTTAACAAATTTGTCTAATAATTTTAAACGACTACGCCCAAAAATTGAAAGAAAAATTATATATATACGTTTGGCACAACATTGTTTTAAGAATCGCGCTGATAGTTGGCAGCTGTTTCACGCTTCAGGTACAGCAGGTGCAACATGTGTATTCTGTAAATAACTCGTTGCAGAACTTTCAACGGTTAAAAATTGTTTTAAAAAAGTTATTTTATCATTACTTTAAACAGTTTTTGATAGATTAACTTATAAACGGGTAAAGGCAAAACACGAATTTATTTTTGTTCGTTTTTAATCGACTGACGATGATTTTATCATCCGATCGATCGTCGTACTCCTTTATAACGAACACCATAAAAAATTTTTTTCCTGTTCTAAATATGGGAATTTAATGGAAAATAAATTATTTTCTTCGAATTAATTCTATTCAGATTTTAATCGTATAATTTAACTAGATATTTATTTAGTAGAGAGTGGAAATATCTATTTGGCGGACTGTTTTTTTATTGAATTCCGCAAATAATTGCATTTTTTTAAAGATGATAAAATACATTCCAGCTTAGGTAAGATTTTATTTTTATAAAATTTAATAAGCAGGCGTAATATGAACATCTCGAAAGAATTACGAAAATTAAAGGCATGGCTGAATATAATCGGGTCTAAAAGGGGAAAGTCGAAAAGAAATTACAGACGACGATGAGTAATCCGAATTAAACCTTTCACAATACGATCTGGCACGAACTTTGCCCCCATCTGGTCAGGCCGTACCCAGAATTAACGGAGTCATAATGAAGAATTCGTTCGCCATCTGCCAGTATCGCGTAGAAAACGACTCTTAATTGACTTAATTGGTCATTCATAATGTTATATGGTATAGGGAATTTAATTGTCGCGTTCATTATTAATGCCCGAAAACTGAGTCACTTGGGTCTGTGACGTTTAAATGACCCAAAGTCCAAGTTATTGATATAACTCGATAAAAACATGCTACCGAACCATTACTAAGCCCATTTTGACATCGAGCTTTCTCTGTCGTGACTCTCTCATGTCGATCACTGGTCACCGTTTTAATGATCACAGGTGCGTGTCCCACCTTTCCCTTTTTGATTTCCTCATTTGGTAAGTTCGATTTTTTCCCTCACTCTTGTATTTTTTTTTCCTTTCATTTTTTCTTCTGTTGGTTGATGGAACCACCGCGGAAGTGTTTCGATAAAGCTGTTGTAATTACAGACATTTGTCATTTGACACGCGACCGGTAAAATTCTCTGGACAGGTGAGTGACCGAGGACTCGGGTTGACGTCACCGATGTCCTGACTGGAGCAGGTTTTGGTCAAATACCTCGTATTCAATGACCTTAACTGGAGCGATCGAACATCTTCTACAATATATTATTTTCTCCAGTTTTAAACCCACAAATAGTATTTTTTTATTTGTTCTATCGATCGCGTTATGTAATACTTTACAAGTGCAATATTCAAATGCCTTCATTACGTATTACACAAACTCCATCTGTCGACGAAGTATAGAACTTTAATAAAATCGCGACAAATATATATATTTTTTTCTTAAATTTATGGAGATCGCCATCTTTATGAGACAAAAAACGCATGCGATGGATATTCGCGTAAGACGAAGATTGTTACCGATAGTAATAATCGCGCAGTAATATTAATAAACATATTTTTAATTTAAGAGAAGATAAATCGGATAATTTCAAATTTTACGATCGTTAGAATTATGTAAATGGGAATTTTGTAACCGCTTTGTCTAACTGCCGGAAATATTCTTGGGGTGTCTCGGATCAGCGAAACATGCTACGCTCTTTTAACCAACTGTTTAGTAAAATCTTTACCTATAGTTCACGCTTGAATGAACGGAAATTCGTGTAGAATATTTTTTTCCCTTCTTCGAAAGAACGAAAGAGGTCTTTAAGTCTCTAAAAAAAGCTTATTGTAAATCCTTCATTTGCCGGTTTTAAATTTCGGATCATCTCTCTCTCTCTCTCTCTCTCTCTCTCTCGCTGCTTTTTTTTTTCTTTCTTTCTTTGTACCAGAAAAACGCAGTCAGTCAAATAAAAGATGAAATAGCGGTGATATATCCCCGACAAGAATTTCGCTGCTGCTCCTTCGCTTTATTTACAACTAAATGACTTCATTATTTTTGCGGAGGATCTCCCTATTCTCGTACGTTTTAGATTCTTATCTTCTCGGAAAAATTTTGTATGAAAGAACTTCAATTCTATAACAATTGAACGTGGGATGTTAACATTTGAAATTTAGACATGTTTCTGGTTCGTGGGAGTTTGGATGTTAACATCCTTAATTGGGTGGGTGCGGGCGTCAGACCCCTTCGACCCACGGGTCAATACAAACGTATTATGGAGCTCACGTGATCAGATATCCACCCTCTTCCCCCTCCTCTGAGACACGTATCGTAATTTTGGGGTGGGGAAGTTTCTAAAACTGTCTGTTCGTTCGACTTCCTGTCTGGCATGAGTTGCGATCGTTCGTTCACGTGTCGAGCTTCAAGTTTTACCAGGCGAATATGCAATTGTGTATAAACGATTATATTAGTTTAAACCATTTT
Source organism: Androctonus mauritanicus (assembly GCA_011317285.2). Lineage (NCBI taxonomy): Eukaryota > Metazoa > Arthropoda > Arachnida > Scorpiones > Buthidae > Androctonus > Androctonus mauritanicus. The sequence goes on along the minus strand of WUQG02020106.1, from coordinate 2,074 downwards.
TAAAGAATGTTTTCGGCATATACAGTCCGAAAAACTTCTAAAACAAGACGGTGAGAATATAGTAATTGATCGCCTATTTTGTACGATTTCTGCCAATTTTGGTAGGAACTTAATGAAATCCCCGGTCGAAAAGCTGATTGAACGTGACGTTGATAATAGAAAATGCCAAGTTCTCTTCGTTGGATTCTCTCCTTTAAATTGACCATTTTTAAAAGTGACAGGATCTTTTCATCGGGACGTAATGCCGACTTCGAGAATCATTAGAGTGCATCATAATTAGTACTTCTTTGTTAATTTTTCACCGACGACAACAGGTGGTAGGCTGGGGACAGATGGCTACGAATCACCCTCTCCCGCGGGCCATACGCTGTTAAGTGTTCTTTTACCTGTCAGAAACGTGAAATGCACTCCTCCTATAGGGGAATATTCGCTCGACTGCTTTATTATATATAGAGTACGAAATGATTCGTTTGTTAAACGAAAAATTGTTGCCGACAAAACGATTTTAGAATATATTCTCTCCTTAAATATACATTCCAACTCGTTTATATCATTTACATTACGAAAAAAACCGTAATTGCAACGTTAAACTTTAATTCGAATGTCTTTGGAATAAAGATTCAATCTGGGCATAAAAAAAACGTGATTAACACGTGTTAAACCCCACAAAAACATGTTAATCATTCGCGGTACATTCAACTGCACAATTTTCTTTCCATAATACCTCATGCAAAACAGTACCACAAGGACTTTTTTAAGTTTTTATGACATGAAGTAAGAGCAATCTTCCAGTTCTCCAATTTCCTTTTCAAATGAATACTGCATTGAAAATTAATCGATTTTTTTTCTTTGCTACTACAAAATTTTAATGGCAATTTTTATCGATTCGAAGTAAATTTTTTACTAAATATCAAACAAGTTTTCGCGTTGACCTTATTTTTAACAGCATTTTTTAAGGAGACACGTATTGTTTTGCATAATTAACCTTTAAAAACAACAATTAACCGTAAGCTGGAATTTAAAAAAAAAAAAAAAAAATGAACAATGCCAAACAGTTTTGTTTGTAAAATAATTTAGACTTTGATTCGTGATTTTAATATATTTACTTACGAATATTTATAATTATTAATCAGATTTACAAAAATATATTTGTGTTATTGCTAATATATTTTTTTGTACCATTACTAAATATGGAATAGATCGATCACGGGTTTACCTTACTGTGCAGTGTTTTTGTTGCAGTTGTTGGTGGAGACTGGCGAATCAACATATATCGATCATTAAAAATACGTTTAATCTTTTTAATTGATCGACGATCCTTAAAAAGTAAACAAATTCTCGAGCAAAAGTTTTATGACCACTCCTAGATACCGAAAAATCAGTAGACGAACTGACGAATGGTAGCAGCAGCCATCATTAAGGTTGACAATGGAAAGTGGAAGGGGGATATATATATATCAGCATTTACATCATTTATTTTTTTCTTGGTCCTGGGATTATTTCGTCCGCTTTCGTTAACCGAACAAAAGAAATCTAAACAATGTCGAGTCACGAATCGCACCGCTTCTCTTTCCATTTGCGATGTTTAATAGTCGAAACGTGTGGTGAAACTGGTTTGGTTTAAAATCGCCCGACCTGTAACCTTCGATACGTATGGGGTCGAATTTTCGTCATTTTTGGTTCCTTTCAGATCATCACTCATTGCGAATTCCTCCAGAGCCGAAGGTTAAAGTCGAAACGGCGAAGAGTAATTAGTGTTGCGAGAAATTAAATAACCGTGTCAAAGGTCGAGTTTCTTTAAGTTTAGGTGGCAAGAATTTCGATCAGTTCCGGATAAAAAAGGGGAGAAGAGATCGGCATCCCATTCCCGGTAGTTCCGCCGACCAACAATAGATGGCATTATACGGGAGTTAGGTTTAATAAACGGACGTGTTCCTCTTTTTAGAGACCGGCCATGCAGACGGGAGGTTCCCACGTTGCTGTCATGACAAAAAAAATCCACCTAGGCGGGGTTCCAAGCCGGATGAGCGATTATTTATAGAAAGAAAAAATTTGTTCATTGATAACTGATATA
>WUQG02020095.1:0-11463 GCA_011317285.2 Androctonus mauritanicus | reverse complement strand
CCGAAAACGTTTTACAAGATTAAAAGTCCTGTAAAAACTTGCTAATAGTGCTGTTTTTGACTTGTTGTGTTTGAACAATGTATTAGTGCTAAATAAATAATAATTACAAAAGAACGATTCTCATATATACTATTATTATTAATAAAAGCAACACTACAAAATTAAGAATATAGAATAAAAATTAAATTATACTAAATTTTATCTATTTGCAATTAAATATGTCAGCATTAACTTATAATATTTCACACACATAATGCTATAACATATAGCTTTCAAAAAGGAAGAGAGTTAACATTATTTAATGTTATTTTATTTTTAAAGGCAATTTGAATATTTTATGTTATAGTATTATGTATATGAAATATTATAGGTTAAATCGACAATGTTGAAATCTGTATCTTAACCAAGCTTATAATAGGTTAATGCTGACATATTTAATTGCAAATTAAATTATACCAAACTTTATCAATTTTTATTTTTTATTCTTAATTTCATAGTAGTGTTTTTATTAATAATAGTATGTATGAGAAACTTTCTTTTATAATTATTTATTTAGCACTAATACATTGTTATGATTTATATCCGAGGACTTTATATTTGTAGCAAAGACATAACAATGTGATGTGAGTTAATAATAATTCATAACAATGATAACAATTTGTTTATTTTTTAAAGAATCAATGTTGTGATCATTGATCATAAATAATACTGTAGTCTGTAGCAAAACAAAGAAGTTTATCTTACTAAACAGAAACTATTATAATGAGCTTATATTCAAATTTGGCAATTCCACAGATTTCATCAGAATCAATGTCAACCCAGCCAACTGCTTAACAATGTTGGTTAAAAAGTATTCATGATCAATTCTGCTTTGCCTGTTTTCTGAAAAATCTATCATTAAAGCCCTTCATGTCCATGGCAAAGAACTTTTGTTAAAACACAAATCTCCTATTAAAGTATGTGCAATTATTCGACAATTCCACACTCCCATATTCTTTATTGAAAAAAGTTAATAAATTGGTGTAAATGAATGCTCGAGTCGTATGACTTCTGCTTAAAATTTCTCACTGATCTTATTAATGCTTTGCTTGAGAGACAAGGCCTTTCTCCAATGAAATAATGTCCGTTTTTTGATTATGAAGCATTATATACTTCTGTTAAATTAATTCCTGCATTTCATGCACTTTTTCAATTTTTTCAATACCTGTCCTATGTCGACAGCTTCCCAGCCTATTTAAAAGACATACACAAGCTTGTAACACTTCCTCTCTTATTTCATTTTTGACAGACAAATCTCTAAACAAAATAAACTACTATGGAAAGGGGCTAATCTCACTGAACTATTCATTTGGCTCATAGAAAAGCAAGTACTACATGTGTTTCTTCCAACATTAAACTCTACAAATATTATGTTGACAACATTATAATAATTTTTGGATGGTAGAAAACAATGATGAAATTGCTAATGCTCTTAGCAATACTTCCTTTGGATTACATATAAAATTGGACCAAAATAGCCAATCACACATCCACTACTCTGATATCAGTTTTGATATCATCAATGCAGAATATTTCGCAACCGTGTATAGGTAACGTATCTGATTTTTTGTAAGCTCTGAATGTACTGAAGTGGGACCGTTCTAGGTGTCCGAAAACATTTTACAATAATAAATGTGCTGAAAAACTTGCTAATAGTGCTATTATTGTATTTGGACATTGATTTAAAGCAAGTGATCTATAAATAAATGTATAGAAAAAATTCTTACACTCCTATTTTCATTTCAGCTGCTTTTTCATCTGATTCCTGGTGCCTCAAAATGGCTACCTCCAGAATCTTATTTAAATGTTTATTTAAACCAAACACCCATTATATTTAGGTACAAACTTGAGAAAGACTACTGAGCACTGTATGGATCATAAATTTTCTTTTGAAGGAAGTACATACTTCTCAATTTGTTGTGAAATGAAAAGGATAATATGCCATTACTGACCAGCCAAATATTTATAAAATCTCCATCAGAAAACGTTTTCCAAATAAATTAGCATTAGATCTCCTATGTCTGTACTTTGTTTCCCTTTGGCAAATTCTTAAGTAACAATACATTCAATAAGTAATAATTTGATGTGAATCTGAAATTCTACAAAGCAATATTTTTAAAATTTAGTATCATCATATAATTGTGGATCACTCTACAATTATTTTTAATCAGATTTTACTGAATTTCATTTTGATACTAATATAATTGAAAACTGTATCAATTAATACAAATAAAAAATAACAATAAATCAAATACAGTATAAAAACAAAGAATCCTGACAACTTCATAAAGCTGTTAATAGTAGCTAATTTTGAACTGAAGTTGAAAGAATAAAACCAAACAACTGTTTAATATTGAATTCATAGTTTTATGTTTATTGAAAAAATTTAAATAAACAAAATAGCTATTATAAATAATAAAAACTCATTCTCGAGAAGCTTTAATCATTACATATTAAAAATGAAAATATAATTTTTCATTTAGATTATTTATATCTAGAATTAGTCTACTTAAATTTTCAGTTACAAAAATAAAAAAAACTGATGAAATTTTTATTTTAATGTTTTTTAAAATATAAAAAAAAAATTCATTATTTTTAAAAACAGTATGAAACTAATAATCCAGTAAGAAGATTAAATAATGAGAGAACAAACATAACAGATGCACTCTACAGATTATTTGCTAACAGACAAAGAAATTGTCTTGGTTAATAACAATATAGTTAATATTTAGCTGCTTCTTTCCAACAATTCAGTATACTTTTTTACCAATTGGAAAATTTCTTCATTTAACATTACTTTTCTATCTTTAAATTAAGAAATCTTTAATTCATCCTATAAGAAAATCTCTAATTAATCATTAGTGTAAAGATAAACATATAAGCCTAATTGAAGATATTGCTAATGAATTAATAATGAAATTCGTATTACAGAATTATTGGGAATAAACACCTAAATGTTAATAAAATATTTATAAATCATATATTCCTTTTTTTCGGCTAACAAATGTTCATTAGAATATCTCTCTTGTGTCCATTCACCTTTTATTGCTAATCTGATAGTTATCCATCTAATTTAATCTTTGTTGTTTACTCTAAGGTATATTAAATATACCTTAGAGTAAACAACAAAGCTATTATTATATATATATTGTAACTTTTAGTATTTTTATTTTTATCCCAAAGAAATATTGATTATTTTATAAAAATTGAAAAGAGTTTTATTTGTTATGTTACTTTACGTTTAAAATTTTGTTAAAACTTTATAAAAAGGATAGAAATGTATGTATAATTTAAATTTTCATGTAACTATTTCAAATCAAATTTCCATTTAAAATTATATACAAATTGTTATTATTAAATATTAATTTAGATATTATTATTATAAAATTTTCATTAGTATATATCTAAATATGATACAAAAATATATATAAAAAAAATCAGAAAAACTGCATAAATTCTTACATAATATTAAAATTATCAGTAACGTAAAAAAATTCAAAAAATACTTACTTTCTGTCCAAACTTCTGAAGTTTTAGTGCTTTTGCTTAGGTCAACAGTTTCCTGAAGATAAAAGTTGGTAAAATAAATAAGCTATGTAAATCTATTTTATATCATCGCATATTCTACAAAATTAATATCACTGGAAAATATAAATTTATTTTAAAATCTTTAAAAGAAATGATAAAGGTTTATAATAATATATATAGACTATTAACAATGTATTTATGATGTTTTATATACAATTCATTATTACGCTATTTCACTTGGTGGAATTTTTTAATATCTTCATCAATTATAGCAATAAGAAATGACCTTATATTGTCATAAGCCGTCTCAGCACTACATCAATTATCATCTAAAAAATTCAAGATATTTCAATTGAATCAACATTTACATTTATGGCAAAAACTAAGTGCTTTGCCAAGGTTCAACGTCTTGAAAATTCTTTTAATAGAATAATTTTGAAGTAAATAATTACATTTACAACATAAAAAGTAAATGACTGTAACCGAAATAAACTAAAAATATTAATAATAAAAAAGATAAAAGTCATTAATATTCAATAGTAAAATTTTCTATTTTTTAATAGAATAAAGAAGAAAAAAAAATCAAACACTTCTTATATCAGAAAACCCGTTAAAGCTTTAATGGATGTCATTACTATTAACTTTATTTAATCTTCACAGAATATTTTATTTTTCTTGCTTAATTGAAAAATCAATATTGATATGCAGAAAAGAAACATTACAATTTGCATGATTTTTAATTTAATTAAGAAGAAATTTACATAAAATATATTTTTAGTGCAAAGTTTGGAATTATGGTGAATCAAATATGTAAAATACCAATTCAAGCAAAATCCGTTTGAACAATCGATCTGAAACAAACTGAACACATTGAATCATCAAATATCTTAAATATACTTTATCCTTTGCAATATATTGCAGACCACTTGAAATATTTCCCACAATCTGAATCAGAAATTTGCATAAACTTTTTGCAATAAACTTACACAATTAAAAATAATCTTAACTAAATTAAATAAGAATACAAACAGCAGTAATATAAAAATTTTAAATGTCTTGTTTTGAAGTCATTAAAGAGAGTTATGATTTAAACTTAAGATTCATATCCTGTGTAAATGTCTCTTTTTAACCATTTTAGTCAGTCTAAAAACAAATTATTGGCAGCAATCCAACCTTTCAATCTTATCTTTTTTTTTTTTTTTTTTACCTCCACAGCATCAAATTGAAACATAACAGAAAGTACTTCAAAGTTTGTCTTTATTTCCTTTAGTTGTTTGGACAATTCGGTTGATTCATTAGTTTTCTTTAAAAAAAGAAAAAAGTAAGTAAATTTTATATCGATATTGAAGTTTACCAATTTTATTATCTACCATAAAAAATACAAAATGAAAAAGTTCATCCAATTTATGGTATTCATTTTATAAGTAAAAATAAGAGATTTGATCAAAACTAAGTTTTAAACTTTTACCAAATACATACACAACACAACGGTTGATTTTATTTTATAATTATTCTACTTTTAATTAAATATTTCATTTCACTCAGAAATCTGACAAGATAACTGGGTCACTACCCTATACAACATAGATAATTAAATTTAAAGAATAAAAATTTTCCAATCTCCTTTCTAATAAGATATTTCTATCTAAATAGGTTTGATTTTTAATGGAACAGAATTAAAAATTTGTTTACTTAATGAGAAAATTTACAATTAGATTCCTTTCTTTGAAATTATTATTTAAATCATATTTAAAAAAATAAAATAAAATAAAAATGTAAAATTCCAATTAAAGATTAATTAATTACGTCGAAATTCTGTTCTAAAAAAACAACAAATTATATCGCAGTATGTTTTTTTTTGCTATAAAATTATCCATTGGGTCATAAAACAACTATTCAACTTTGAATTTTAAATAATAAAAATTAACACACGGATTTAAGTCTATCTAAGATGTTAAAATTCACAATTAGTTTTGTTCTTTTATACTTTTACACAAAATTTACGCTATAATCGTTGTAGTTTTAAAGATTTAGATGCAAAAAAACTAATGGAATTGTAAAACAAAGTCATTTAGAATTGTTACATAACCCAAATAAAATTATACAATGAATATACATTCAGTCTGTAAATGCGTACTAAAATGAGAACCATTAACACTTTTATCCCATTTAGTAAACTTTATATTGCATTAAACATCTTTTAAGAGTTCATCAATGCAAATTTCTCCTTAATATAAACTCACTTTATCAAATCAATATCCAAATACATTTCAACGAATCAAATTTTACCAAAAATAACATTCTATGCTATTAAAGTAAGATTAATATAATGCAGAAGAGTATTTTATTTATGCTACTAATTAATATTAATCGAATTTATTTATTTATCAATAAATATTTTTAATTATTACTATATCTTCAAGTTATATATCATACAAATTTTATATAACTGAATTCATATACAACGATAAATTGAATTAGTTAATTTAATTCAAAATGGATGACTGAATGTCATCCATTTTGAACAAACTTATAAATAAATTATACTTCATATAAACATTGTTTGATCCTAAATGAAGCTTTAAATTTAAGATATTTTTTGTTATCGTATTTGATTTTAACAATAGAAAATTATTTTGTTTGTTTGTTAGAGTTATGGAATTGGTTGTTATTATATTATTACTATACCTAGTTATTTTATATGATAGAATAATATCATTGACTTATCTTATAATTAACAATAATATATATCACCAAAAATTAAATGGATACAAGTCTTTGAGAATTTAAACATACGATTATCAGCATTACTGTTTCATTGTGTAACAGATTTAGTCATATATTTACTAGAAATTTCATATAAAATTACAATTAAAGTATACCATTTTGTTCTAAGCTATTTCATTCCTGCATAATTTTACTTAATTAAAAGTATGTAATGCAATGCAAATTAGCTTCTATTTGCAAGAAAAAATTGCAGAAAAATTTAATTAAATAGCCAGTAAATAAATTTTTAAGGTTAAATAAAAGAGATTCAGGCAATAAATATCCCAAAATTTCATATGAAATCACATCATAGATCTAAAACAAGATCAATCCAAATCTAAATTATAAACTAGATAGTCATATATACATTTATAAATCATGAAGGCAATCTCAAAACATTATTAATTATTCACATTCTTATAAATATTATATGGACAATTATCAAATATACAAAATTTATAACTGGATCCATATCATCAGTAAAACACTCCTTCAAGAAATGAAACATTAGAAAGAGAACAAAAATTTAACAATAATCTTTATATAATTCAAAGTTTACGTAAACTGGAAAAATATATTTAGAAAAACAAGTTTTAAATTAAGAAAATTTATCAGTTGTTGACCCCCAAACATTTTACTAGGCACCATTACCTTCTCTTCTTCAGCTTCATCAAATTCGAAATCCCAACTATGCATCTTAGGATGATCGAAGGTAGTCCATCCTATAACTGGACGATTGCAAAACACGTAAAGGATAACAATCCACCCAAAAATCATTTTCAATTTCGTTTTGGCCCAAGTTTTCGTCATTTTTCTATTACGAGTTTAAGAGAGATAGCGATACGTATATACGAGACTGCAGTTCCGATTCCAAATATCGATTTTTCCTCTGCCTCTCTCTCTATCTATCTTTTTCTTCTTAGTTATACAGAGATGAATCTAAATTTAGTCTTTGACTTACATTTTCAAAATGTTTAATTTATTAATTATTATTACATTTTAATCATAATTATGAAAGTTTGTGGGGAGACGGTAAACAACCGCCTCCCCACAAAAGTTCACATTAAACTTTTATCCGGGTTTTTTTTACTACAGTATTATTTTTTCGTTATTAAAGTTTTTAATATATTTTATATCGAATTAATTACAGTATTTATATCTTAATTTTTAAAGTTATGAACTTTAAATATTAAATTTTTTTTAATTAATTTAAAATTTATAATTATAATAAATTTTCATATATTAAATATAAAATTATTTATTTTTTATTATAACTTAATATTATATTATTAAAGAAATAAAACTAGCATTTAAACCAAATAATATAATTAAATTATATAAGCCAGGTTTTTATATGTACAGCCAAGCTCCATGTGTACAGTATAATTTATGGCGGATGGCCGAGTGGTAACGCTGTCGGCGTGCCACTCAGGAGGACCTGGGTTCGCGTCCTGGGTCTGGTAAATCCTGAAAAGTTTTTTTGGTGCTGGGCCCGGCCCTGCGATCCCCATCCTTCACTATCCGGCCCCCTCCACGGGTGTGGGTGCAGCCCGTGGTTGGAACTGGCCTCGCCCCTTAGTAATCTCCCTGATTGGAAAAGGACGTAAAATATACAAAAAAAAAAATCTTCGCCATCTGTATTGTATATTATCGTAAATATATTTAAACTAACAATCTGCTTTAGACTAATAAATATATTTAACGGATAGAATATTAATTTTTTAACTAAGTTCAATAAGTTCGAGGTCCTAACCTCAGTGAGCTTCAATCCTACTTCATCTTTTCATCAACTATCTTCCAATTATGTATACACATTTTAGGATTCCAACCTCATTTTCTCCATGCAGATATAGTTATTTCAGCAGATAACGACGTCTATTTGTGAAATATTGTATTTCTTTCATCCATCGATTTATAACCATACTGAATTGACTGCTCAATATTACAAAACTGAGCTGTCCGCCATATTGTTGGATGGGCATTTTCGCCAACGTACTGTACATTCGGCGATGTAGCAAGTTGACATTGTTTTGATGGCGAGACATCCCATTTAATAAGGATGATGGCCAGATCCTAATAATTACTAAATAGGTGTGATACCACAATATGGAGTACTAAACCATTTTATAATAATTATTTATAAACACACATTTTCGATAATTTCGAATGATGTGTGCAAAATATCTCAAATTTTGCATTTTCATAATCTTTTAATGTTTCATGGAAGGGGGGAAATAGATTTAAAGGCCATGGAGAGTGAATTATTTAAAAAGTATTACATATATTTTACAGAAATATTGCATTGGGAAATAAAATTTGGATCAACGAAAAAATGTATTTCAAATATATTAAACGAATATTAATCGTTTGATAAAATCAGATGGTATACCAATTCGACATCTTTTTTATACATAATTAGGTTTTCTCAGTCTGAAATTCTTTCTAAACGATTTATTGCTGTAAGCAGGACCGATTTTACCGGGTGAGCAGAACGTTCGTGCACGAAGGCAGCCAAACATAGAGGGCGGCCGCACAGCTCTGGATTTTTATCACCGAACGTCGGTAACGCTTCAAAGAAAAACCGGCAAGATAAATCCGAAATACAACACATGGGTATGCATGAATGCAGCACATTAATCAAGAATGTTTTAAGTATTTAGTGTTTGTTTCTACAATCTTCGTTATTGTAAAAAACGCAAGTTTAAATGTAATTTTGATTTTGGAAGTCGTATTACCTGTAAGTTACTGTTAGAAGGAAAAGTATATTAAATATACAATATAATACATTGAGGTCGGAACAAGGAACGTCGAGTCACTGGAAACACTGTTTTTATTTGAAATTCTGTTTTTTTTTTTTTTTTTTTCCTTTTTTCAATGCTAGTTTAGTTAGTGGTTTATGTGCTTATGCTATAGGGAAAGGAATTATTTGCTTTTTGCACTGATTCATTTAAAAACATAAGAATTTTTGCCTAGTACCTACACAAATAAATATATATAATTAATACGCTTAGTTACAAATTATGATTAGATGTTTTTGTAAATAAATTTTCATTAACAAAATGTATGTACTTTTTATTGGTCGCATATTCATATCACATGCATTTTTAGTACAAATCAGAAGGATAAAGCAATATAACCGCCATCCCGCGCCGTGTACAAACATTTGTATACGTTGTTGTTATCTTACATGACGTCGGCAGATTGATTTAACAAAAGGAACACTTCTTTTCATAACTTTTTTATCTGAATGCTTTATATATGCAATCAGGTAATGTGAATTCGTTGTTATTCGACAATTTTTGTTTATTTTGAAGTTTCACTAATATAGCTATATATTCTATAATTTTTAAGATGCAGTTTTCGCTAAAATCCATTACTTGTAAATACTTTTCATTTGATCTAGTCAAAATTATTTATTAAATATTTAATTATATATTATATAATTTGTTACATTTACTTTTGTAAGTATGGAAAATGCGTAATTGCGAAAATTTTTAATTCAAAATACGCTGTTTTAGAAAACGACGGGCGAAGTTTTTTCGGGGTGCTGGGCCCGGCTCGCCATCCGGCCCCCTCCACGGGTGTGAGTGTAGGCCGTAATACATTCAGAATATTTAACAAGTTAATTCACCAATTGCACAATACATAGTGATGAAAGCAAATTGTAATATAAACATTTTTATGAAATGAGTTAAATTTCGTTAAATATATTTGAAATTTATTAGTTTGTAAAGAATAAAAAATAACTTGCTCTTTTTTATTATAAGATAATATTTTTCGTTGATCCAAATTTTATTTCCCAATATAATTTTTCCATAAAATACATGTAATATTGCTTTTTTTTTTAACAATTCCCTCTGGATGGCCTTGAAACCTATTTTTCTCCTTCCTTTAAATCTATTTCCAAAAGCATTAAACGATTAGGAAACTGCGAAATTTGAGATATTTTGCATACTTCATTCGAAATTATCGAAAAAGTGTGTTTATAAAAAATTATAATAATAAAATGGTGTAGTACTCCATATTGCGGTACCACACCTATTTATTAATTATTAGGATTTGGCCATTATATTTACTAAAATAAATGGGATACATCTGGCCATCAAAACAAAATAAATTTGTTTTATCGCCGAATGTAAGTTGGCGAAAGTACCCATCAAACAATATTACGGACGGATCGCTTTTCTAACATTGAGCAGGCAATCGATGAATTAACTTAACCTGACGGCTGATGCTTGCAAGGATCTACTCATTCCATGGTGAGCACTGCAATTCCCCGCCACTTAATATCCGCCGACCAGAAAGCAGCATAGAGTCACAAAGAAAAAGTATCTATTGATATTTTAAAATAAAAAATACGATAATTATCGTGAAAATAAAATTTTATTTTCACGATAATTAAAATCGATTTATAATGCTATCAAATGAATATATTAATTAATGATTATTTCCAATCTGCGTTTTATAAGTAAAAAATGATAATATTCTTCATATTATTTTATATTAAAAAAGTAAGAAAGAAAGAAACACTTTTTATGGGATACTGTAATTTAGATATGTAATTGAAATAACTTTTATCTTAGTCTCTTTAATTTAAAAAATTTTACTAACTTCCTTAATCAGAAAAACTATGTACTGTATATGAAATTATAACTGAAATATATTGTAAAAGTTTTATTTTATGGATGATAAGTAATAAAATCTCCCAGATACTTTAAACTGTATACTTAACTCTCAATAAATTGGATAATAAAGAAATGTTTAATTTTTATATGCAATATAAAAGATTTTTATTGACTGATGTTGAAACTCTTTCAAATGGATAAAATATCACCTCATATACAATAAATAAATTCAGCGATATCGATTCTTTAAAACTTCCAATCGTTGCTTTGATCGACCATCATTATGTAAGGGAATTTCATAGAAATTCTTATAGTCAGTAGGCAAACTGTTTAGGGTAGTTTGAATAGTTCCTGAAGTTTTGATCTTATTGTTATTTCTACAGATAAACAAAAAATATAAGAAGTAGAGGAATTAAATAAATGACCGGCTATTCTTGAAAATAATATAAAATTAGTTATAAAGAAATTAATAGAATACTGATTTAATGAAAGCATAAAAAATGAA
>WUQG02020084.1:0-11464 GCA_011317285.2 Androctonus mauritanicus | reverse complement strand
GTCGAGAACTATCTGTATTTCAAAGCAAATAAAAGCTGTATAAAGGCACACACTTAATTTTGAACTCCTCCTTAAACAATTTATTTATGCTGAAGGACTATTGAATCTAAATGTTTCACGCAACTAGAAATTTTATATATTATACAAATTCATGTTCTTAATAAAGAATGTAAAAATTTACTAAAAAAAGGAAGGCAATGTAGAAGATTGTCAGTGACAGTCATTTGCAAGATAACTGATCTCTGATGATGAGAGAGAACTTTTTGTATTCAATTATACATCTGATCCAATGAGATATTGGATGCTATTGAAAAAAATTTTTTAAATATTGAGAATTGTTAATTTAATGCAATATGTTATTTGTGGCCTATTTCTGGCCAAATTACCTAGATTGCCTTATTTCTGAACAAATTCAATTAAAATTTTCTTATAAACAGTTTCCACGATGGCTTTGAATTCTATGAATTATCCTCATTTCAATAGATAATCAATCTACTAATTCTACTATATGTAAAGTAATTGTAAATGTCTGTAAATGCATTATACAGGGTGATTTTGAATTCATCATCAATATTTGGTGGGGAGGTAGGGAATAGGAAAAGAACACTATGTCACATAGGAAAGCATAGGAACGCAAGGCGGCGAAGGGAGCACTTTGTATCCACAACTCCCATTTACATGCAAAGTTGTTTGATGTGTGCAGCCAGTCGACATTCAACAAGCTACACACATCATACATAATGCCATCCTGTTTGGACAGCACAAACTATCTCACATTTCTTCTGACTGTGTTACTGGGTCTTATGAATGAGGTTCCTGCTGATATTCTCCGGTGAATGTGGTTCCAGCATGATGGTGCACCTGCACATTTCGCAAATGATGTACATGGTTACCTGGACAGAACATTTGGAGCTCAATGGATTGGTCATGGTGACCAGTTTGTTGGCCACCAAGATCTCCAGATTTATCTCCAATTGACTTCTTTGTCTGGAGGTATGATGAAAAATATGGTATACGAGACCCATGTTGCCAGTGCTATGGACCTTGTAGCACACATATCAGTTGTGTCATAAACATCTGGGAAATGCCAGGTATACTCCAGAAAGTCCGGTTGTCCATGCTACATCATTGTGAGTCTTTTTTTTTTTGCATATTTTATGTCCCTTTCCAATCAGAAAGATTACTAAGGGGCGGGCATCGTTGTGAGTCATGTAGTCTAGCAAATGGTCAGAATTTTGAGCACCTCTTGTAAGTCTGTACAAATGATGCACAAATAAATGCTTTTTCTCCTACCACTTTCTTGTTATGTTTTCTTTCCATCATTGAACCAGGCTCATGTTGCCCTACTACATGACGTCTGCACCCATGCTTTCCTATGTGAAATAGTCTTCTTTTCCTATTCCCTATCTCCCCACCAAATATTGATGAATTCAGAATCACCCTGTATAGTAGTTCTCTAATTATACAGTTAAGTCATTGAAAAAATTCCCATGAAAATTGAAAACTGTTAGTTCAACAAAGTTTAAATTCAATATATAGGAATATGTGTATTGATAAATAGAGTGGTGAGCATATTGTGAACATAGATATGAAAATTTAAGATCATAAGTGATAATTTAAACTGGTCAAATTACACACTGATGTAAGAATAAATAAATACTTCAAAGCAAACATGGAAAAATGTTTATCATAACAATACTTTCAAAATTTTTATAGACATTGCTTTATAAATTAAATAAAATGCATAATCATTCTAAGTACAGT
This sequence comes from Androctonus mauritanicus, assembly GCA_011317285.2. NCBI lineage: Eukaryota > Metazoa > Arthropoda > Arachnida > Scorpiones > Buthidae > Androctonus > Androctonus mauritanicus. Next base: position 9,700 of record WUQG02020084.1, on the reverse strand, counting down.
TTTATAGTATCAGGTGAACGTTTTGACTGATAATTTCTAAAAAAGAGAAGTAACATTATTATTACAATCAATCAAACAATGTAATTTTGACACTTGCTAAACTAAGAAAGCTTCGTTAATTGAAAAATTTTATAAATATAATAGATCCCCAACTTGCATGGTTCCATTCATCCAAAAACTTCCATGTAAATCAAAAACTACATGTCCAACAATGCTAAAATTGGATATACAATTAGGCACATTAGCAAATGGAATTACCAAATGAAATTTATGAACATACTTTAAATATAACTAAGAAAAAAACTTGAGAATTTGGTAACATTAGCCTAACAGTTTTTTCAGCTGTGTGTGTCTAGAGATTTAATAAATAATCATTCCAACATAACATTGGAAACAAATTATTTTGTCTTTTCCATTACAGATAAAAATGCATTTTGGGCTTATTTGTCCTTTAATTTATTAAAAAGTGGATTGCTACAATTTCAGTTTTTGAATAGTGAAAGAACTATATATAAATATATATATTATTATTTATATACTTAGTTATATAAAATGTAATTATCACTTTTAAGTAAAAAATTAAAATGAGTTAAGCAATGAATTTATCTCAAAATAATAATCAATGCATTGTGTTTGTATGATTATAATGCTATTTCCTCATCCAATTTTTTTCTAATAAACCATATTTAATCAATAAAATTGTACATATAACAATAAAATAGTCCTATATATAATGTGAAAATACTACACATAATTCTCATAATATTTATCACTCCCAAAAATACAAATAAGATAAAAATAAGAACAATGTAAGATATATTTTTATGATATGCAAATTTTTAAATTTTATAAATATTATATAGTTTAATTTCAAAATATCTCTTGAATTTAATGATGAGACAATATCATGCGTATTTTGGGTTTTTACTTAATTTGATGAAAGTAAAGTGTTTCAAACTCAAATGCGTAACAGTGGTTGAATGAATTTTCACTTTATCTCATGTTTAGACAAGTAATTTATGATATAAAGATCAAATACATAATAATCAATTAAATTGAAAGCTTGTATAATCAATTTGAATTTGACATTTTCTGTATATGTTATTTTTTTCTTAACCTGTTTAGATCCATTGATATATATATATATATATATATATACATATCATGGAAATGAAACAAAAAACTACAAAAAAGGTTTAAAAATTCAGTCCTGAGTTAATCAATACAACTATTGCAGATCAGTTTTTCTTTACATTAGTTGAAAATATGTATCTCCAGTAATGGTTCTTAAATTTTACAATTGCTAAAATATTTTTTAATTACATTTTTATGAAGATAATTAGATTGGTTTGTATTAATAGAATTCAGATTATTTTTTATCAAACCTTATTGATTCTGCATTCTATTTTATTGCATTAATCTTATTTTGGTTTTAGGATGAGATAAATTTTTTTGAAATTTTAAGTGAAACATGAAATTTTCTTATGAACTCTAAAATTCATAAAGTTCAAAAAATATTGTTGATAATACAAAAATATTGGTTAATTCTGTTAAAATAAACAATATTGTTTCTTATTTGTTCATTTATTGTTTTATTTTTGCCTATAATTAAGTAAAATATGAGAAAATCTGAATATAAACATCCTCAGATTATTTAAAGGTGTATAGCACTTTTATTGTTTTATGATGGCCAGTCATTTTGTGGGGAATTGTGATTAATGCTACTTTGATGTGCTGCATATGGTATTGGGCATAATATGCCAACAAAGCATCTGAAGGCCAATTAAAGTAAAGTAGAAATTGTTATAGCTGTTAATGTATGAGAGTGGATGATTTTCATATATGTTGGGTTTTTGATATAAATTCGAAAATTTATGAAAAATTAAAATAAAAATTATTGATATGAAGAAAAAAACATAACAATAAATATATTTTATTAATAATAATGACAATATTTCAATAAATTTATGTTACTTTTCAACTAATTATATGACATAACTTAATTAGTGAAAATTTGCATAATACTTCATTTTTTATTGATAATTTTTTAAAATATGGTTCAATTTTCTTCATTTATAACTTATTTTATTCATAAGGCTTGGTGCTATTCAAAAATAACAAATATTTCATTGGATGGCTAAGATTTTATACAAAAAAAAATCATGTTTTCTTTGATCTTGTATAAGAAACAAAAAATTGTGAAAGAAATTGAAAAAATGTTCACAGCAATAGAATCAGAATGAAAACATAAACTATAAAAATTTTAAAAGATTTTGATGAAAATTAAATGAGATTTCATGATAATGAATTTTTTGTATATTAATTAAGTTTATTTTGAAATATATTATAGACTTCAATAGGTTAAATAAAACTGTTGTTTTATTTTTTTCTAGTCTATAACTGAAATATGAATAGTGTATGTGGATTGGAGAATTTTCATATTGTTTAGTTATTGCTTTCTCATGTTCTTTATATCTGGTGTTAAGAAATTGGTATGTTTCATCTATGTAATAATATGGATTTAGACAATCACAGACTACTTGGTAAACAATATCTTTTTCATTAAAAAATATTGTAAATTTTGATTATATCTGTTGTATACATTATTTTTTGGATCTTATTGTTTGAATATGATGCAATATTATTATTATTATTAGTAGTAGTATTACATAAACTACACTGTAATGTGTGAGGAAAGTATAGAAAATTTTTTTAAAAATACATTAAATTTAATTTAAAAAATTTTTTTACTCAGTTATTGTTTTTAACATAATTGTTCAAAAGCATTTTATTTTTGAGGATGTTATATGTTTTGTTGTGCTTGGTTTGTTGTTTGAATTATAATTTTTTTATATTTCATGATAAATATATTTCTTTTACTATTGGTTGGATAATGTGAATAATAATCCATAATTTTTTGGGCATTGCAGAGTTTATCATATTTTGAGAAATTTAAACTGTTTATGCATTTGGTTATCATCATATCATGGAATGGGAGCAATCTTTTATTTTCTGCTTCAGCTTGAAATTTTTAGTTAGTATTTATAGAATTTTCTATGTTTACTGTCTTGTTTTAGTACAGTTTTCTCAGCATTAAAAATGATGATATCATCATCGACATATTGGACAAAGAGTTCAATGCCTTTAATATTATTCAAAGATTTGTGTATTTTAATCGTAATTTTGGTAGTTTTGATGCAGTAGTTATTAGTGAGTGTAAAGTAATCATTTTTGAGAGTGAATTTTATTAAATCTATTATCCATTCATCAACTTTTTGTAAAGAGTTGTAAATTGTATTATGACTAATTACATGTTAGCTATATCAAGCTTGCAAGTCTGTGGTTATTATTGATTTTAAAATTAAATAATTTCTCATTTGTTCATTGGTATATTTTAATGAGTACCTAGAATTTTTTTTATTAAAATATTTTGATTTGTATAAATACAGTGGCTATTAGTATTATCTTGTTGAAGATTTTTATGTTTTCTTTCTTTGATGTACAATTTTACAGTAAATAAATATTTTTCTAAACTTTACAATATTAAAAATATTAAAGTTTATAGTAAATATTTTTAATGATATAATATTGAGATGATCTAATTAGTAATTTACATTGTAATTATGTTAAATTTAATTTTTATTAATATGATTTTACTGAATATAGTCAAAATATTTAATTATCTAAGGTTTATGATTAATATTTAAATAAATTATTTGAATAGATTTTATTATATTTCTTATATAATCATTATTAAAAATTTTTTTTGATGAATAAACACATATATTCTTTATTTTAGAGATATTCCAGTACCCTTTAACAGTAGGGCTCCTCCAACATTTAGTTCATCTTCAGAAAGTAAAAGTCGTATTATTATTGAAAAACGAGATGAATCTAGTGGTCCAATAATTAATCCTCCTCAGAAATTATCTTCATCTCAACCAGCAACAGCACAGCCAACAACAGCAGCAGCAGCAACAGTAACAATAACTACTACTACAACAGTTACGACGACAACTGCTGTCACTGTTACAAGTTCAGCAATAACTACTAAAACTGCATCTCAGCCTTCTTTAGCAACATCAGTTATTACAGTGGGTGAAGTAAAGGTATTTTAATTTATGTATTATTTAATTTTATTATTACTTATCAAAAATAAGATTTTATATTTTTTGTATTAAATATAATTTATAAATTTCTTTTGAATATTTATAAATGCAATTTGCATATACGAGTATACTTCATTTAATGACAACTTGTTTAACTTATTTTTGCTATAATATATAATTAATTTTACTACCCATCCCGCTATAATGTATTGCTGTCTTGCTATAATGTACTATTGACATCTAAAATTCCATCATTCTGAAACAGACAATGCAATATGATCTAAAGTGGTGAATGCTATGTAGTATAGTATATGCTGCATATAATTTTGTTTTTATATTTTATTGTAATAAAAAATACTTTATCTTTAATATATAAAAAAATATAAGTTATTATATTTCATTATTTTTTTCATTTTTTATAACTAATTTGAAATGCCTTCATATTAATTTTATTCATCATTCAAATGATGAATTTTAGCAGTCTACTGCTACTGTATATTCAATTAGAGGCATGAGATAGGCAAAGTGAAATTTGATTAATATAATCCATGACTCATGCTCCTTAAGTGAAAATATGCTGAGTTTACAATTGATGTCAAAACAAACTTTTCATTGTCAAATTTGAAAAAAAAACATCATCTGCTGTGTCAGTTGGAAATAGTGACAATAGTCAGAATCATTACAATAGCAATCATTTTTTAAAGCATATAAGATATTCAAATAATAAGATTAGAAATAAGAAAGTGAAATCAAAATAAGATGCACAAAAGAAATTTCACCACAGTTAATGAAATAAGAAATGCATTCATCACTCAATTATTGTCAGAAATGCAAATCTTGTGAATCAGATAAATACATAATAATCATAGCAATTTCTGTATTTACTAGGAAATATCAATTTATTAACCATTGAAGATCATGCAACCTTTATTGGAAATATCAGAGGTCTCCATGCTTATATTATACAGTGATCTCAACATTGCTGTCTGTCAGCATATATTTTTTTTTAACAACAGTGCTTATTTATACAAAACACATTAAAAAATAATAATATTTTGAATTATATAAATCTAAAATAGGAAATAATAAGGTATCTATATGTTATTTTAAACTTTAATAAATAATGGAAATTCTGTACTGTTTATAATTTACAAAATGAGTGTTTATTGTTGAGGAAAATTTTATTACATTAACTTCTTTAAACAAATAAAATTTTTTTTAATAAATATCAATTGCAATTTAAAATAGCATTTTATAACATATAGAAATGCAAACAGTACTACTAAAAACATAACAATCTACATGCTAAACATATCATACTAAAAACATTACATTGCAGTCATACTAAAAACATTATAAATTTACATGCTCGGTATATCAAAACCATAAAAAAGATGATTGCAGACTTCAAATATTGAGCATGAACTTTTTTATAAATTGAAATATGAAATACATTTTAATTTTTATGCTATTAATAATTTAAATAATCCTTGCCTTGTAACTGGGCTTTTACAATATTTTTTTTCTAGATATAGAACAAAATTTGAATAATTTTCCATGTCCATAGATGCTTTGATAAAAAATAGAAAAAAAAAAAAAGAGCGTTACTTAAGTAAATCAATAGTGTATTAGAATTGAAGAAATAATACTATATTTGTAAATTTTAATAAAATAAAATATAAAATACTTAATAATAAATATTGCAGTATAAAACTTTGAACAATAATTGTTTTATATTGATTTTAATTTTACTAAACTTCTTAGCAAATAATTGTATCTTTAAAATATCTTTATGTAATTGATGCTCTTAGAAATTTTATAAAATTTAAATTAATAGTAAATTAACTATTTTTATTTTCTTTTATCAAAGTTTTATACCATGATATTAATTACTTCATATTCTATTTACATCAACTTATAAAAAAAACTATCAACTTATAAAAATAATTATCAGTATCTGAAGTCTGCCACCATCTTTTTTATGATTCTGATATACTAAGCATGTAGTAGATTTATAATGGATTTTTTTAGTATTACTGTCTGAATTTCTATATATTATAAAATCCAATTTTAAACTGTGATTGATATTTATTAAAAACAATTTTATTTGTTTAAAGAAGTTAATGTGATCAAATTTTCCCCAACAATAAAAATCTATTATTGACATCCATTCTAGTTTATGCTGCAGTTTAGTTCAAGATTTAACAAAAAGCAATTCTTACTACAGTCATAAAAAGAGAAAATATTTAATTTTCTACAAAAATATACAGACAAATGCTTTCGATGCATTTAGCATCCTCCTCAGGTTCGCTAAGAAAAATAGAACGATCGAACATTACAAAATTTTACAATCGGAACAAATAGATTTCTTTTAAAAAACCGTTAAACAATAGAATAGTTAAAGGCTGTATAAGAATAAAATAAATAAAAATAAATAAATAAAGTATAATACATAATTACATGTAAACCTTTACATATAAATGACGATATTAAGCGTCAAGGTCCTTATTTTAGGGAATTTGATTAACGACAGAATGACTTGGGAACTCCCCCACCCTGGAAATACATACTCGCTGGTTGCCGAAAAGAATAACTATAACGCTGTTACGGACTTAATATGCTGTTGCTAAAAAGGGTTGTAAATATGCTGAAATCGAAAGGACTCTCCCTAAAATAAGGACCTTGATGCTTAATATCGTCATTTATATGTAAAAGTTTATATGTAATTATGTATTATACTTTATTTATTTAGTTTTATTTATTTTATTCTTATACGGCCTTTAACTATTCTATTGTTTAACGGTTTTTTTAAAGAAATCTATTTGTTCCGATTGTAAAAATTTTGTAATGTTCGATCGTTCTATTTTTTCTTAGCGGACCTGAGGAGGATGCTAAATGCATCGAAAGCGTTTGCCTGTGTATTTTTGTAGAAAATTAATTATTGCTACTAAAATTATTACCATTATGGGTCATTTTCCTCAACTTATGATGGAGATAACCCCATCATAAGTTGAGGACAACTTGTAATAGAAATTGGATAAATAATTCTTTGACTATTACTTAAGGAAGTCAAATGCTAAATTTACAAGATAAATATTTCTTCTTTCTCGAATCTTCTAAAATGAAGTAAGCATTCATTTTATTCTTTGCATTATTATTTTACTCATTTGAATCAATGTCCTAAAGAATTTTAATGCTACTTCAGTGAGTCCAAATCTCTTCAATTTTCAGATTGTAATCATCTGATTGGTAGGTTCAGTTAAAATCAGATGCTTCAAACACACTTTGTTTTCAGATTTCAATAATATCATCGAATTCAAGCTTCTCATCATAGGAATATAGCATATTGAAAACATCTTCAGAATCAAATTCCAAATCAAGTTTGTTGCCCTGACATTGGGGTTTCTTTATTGCCTAGGCAACAGAATAAACTTTTGAACTGGCATTTGAACTTGAATATCAGTGAAGAGAAGACAGAAACTTTCCTCCAGATCCACTTCATTGTTTTTGTCAATAAATTTTGTTCATGCATATCCTAGGCTACCTGTATAAATACAAAATTATAAGCTTGTTATGAAACAATCTTATAAATTGTAAGTATGCCCTATACCTATGTAGAATAATAATTTAAATCAAGAGGAATACTATATATGTTTTTTAAATATCTGCTTTATTGAAACAATATATTATTAATTTGAAAGCTATGCTTAATTTTTTATAAAATGAAAAATGGAGAAATCTTTGCTTTAAAAAAAATAAGATGTGAAAAGGATTATTTAAATAGCCAAATTAGAAGAGTATATAAATATCATATTAAAATTAAATGGAATAAGGTACATATCATATAAGTGGATTGTTCCTCAAAACTTTCTGTAAGTCAAAACATACACATCAGAATATACTCTATACAGTAATAAAATAGTATCCTATACTAAATCACAAAGATGTAATGTTTAAAATAGTTATATTAAAGAATAAGCACATAAGTCTTGTGATAAAGCAGTTGCTTATGATCTTGAAGGGTTTAATTTAATTCAGTCCACTTTCAGGAGAACTCTGGGTCTGGGTCTAGCTCATTGACTAAAACTAAACCTAATAAGCCCATTAAACAGATGTACAGTTGGTTTCAAAAAGGTTTCACTTAAGTGAAAGATGTTTAGTTTCCTTATAATACTTACAAACTAATGGGATTAATCAGTTCAAGCATGAATTCGAGTCTGCAGCACTTTGGTCAATTCCATTTATTTTATCTGAGCAATAAAATTAGGTATGCTTAATGGCAGACGTTTAATTATTTCATTTAAAAACTAATTTTAAGCATTTATTAGGAAAGTTTTAATTTATTATTTACAAATTAATCTATGTTGTTATTAATTTAGGCAAAATGCAGTATTATATGCTCATAACTGTACAAATAATTAATTAGATAAGTTGTCAAAGCACTTGCAATAACATAATGGCAACTACATGAAGTATTTTATTTTATTGTTTTCAATTCATAAGAATGTAAAATTTGCATTAATATAACACATTAATAAATATATCACATACAACTGCTATACCCTTTTGTAATATTAGGATTAAGTAAAATAAAGCACTAATAAGCAGTTTTGGGAAAAACACTTAATGTTTAATGACGAATGTTAAGTGTTTTTCCGTTAAGATGGCTGAAAAGGCCGAAAACGTTCGTCATTAAACGTTAAGCATTTCTCCCATAACTGCTTATTCTGCACCTTATGTTCCAAAAAACTTTCTATATTCCGATTTTAAATGCTGAAGGTGACTTTTTGAAGTTGAAAGTACTCCAGTAAACATTAATAAAGTATTTTTCACTTTGAACCTATACCTTATCATTTTATGAATCATCTTAAGATATACATCTGTAAAATTAAATATAAGTACAGAATACATTTTATATTATCTAAAAATAAATAAAAATAACTGTACTCAAAAAAAATTTTAATTGTTTCTATTAAAAATTTTATACCAGAAAAATACTGATATTAATTACTATATTTATAAATTAAATTCTTACTGCATTTAGTAAATCCAATATTGGTGTAGCACCAAGCTGTTCAATTGTTTCATTTTTATCAAGACATGATTGATAATAGATACGAGCTTTCCTTTCAGATTCACTTTTATATTCTGCTTTATTATTTTCTGCAATAAAAGAAATTTAAATTAATTGGAAATTAATACATAAAATAAAATTTATCGAATAACAAAGTGAAATTCATTGCAATAACTGATTAACATGTGTATTCATATATGAGCCAACTTTCAAATTTCAACAGTTAGAATAATCTGATATTGAAATAAAATAGATAATTTCAATGTAGAAAATTAGTATAAAATAATACTCTGCCTACAACTTGACAATTCTAGAATATCAGCACTAAGGCAGAAAAACTGAATGTGTACACATCGATGACACACAAGCAACAAGAGTTTTGAAGAAGCGCTTTTGATCTTTATTAGATCCTCTTCAGTTTCCAGTAATCAAATAGAAGTGGCTTTTTACATATTCTTAAAATACAAACAGTAATCATAGTAACAACAAAGTCTTATAATAAACAGTTAAAATTGAA
>WUQG02020073.1:0-11465 GCA_011317285.2 Androctonus mauritanicus | reverse complement strand
TGTTATCAAAGATTTGGCGTCGAAAAAAGCGAGAAAAATTATTTAATATTATTATTGGATTGTATTATTATTTAATAAAAAATATATAATACGTAACAGCATTTGTAAATAAATAAGTACTCGTTGCAAAATTTAAGTGTAGGATTTGAATGTGTATTCAGGCCCCGCAAAAGGTCACGCCGGCCCTGCCCATGGGAAAACGTTATATACAGATAGTGTAAATGGCTTCCCCGATTCCAATCGGCTATAGAAAATGTATTTGGTGGGCCACTATTACCTCGGTGATACTAGTGGCCGAGGCTACCGACTGGGGCGCCTTATTTTCTAAAATCAATTAACATATCACTAAATTCTAGCCTTACCGAGCAAAAAAAGTGAAGGTTAAGCGCCTTAACCAATATCTACTTATAATTTGGAATATATTTTAACCAAAATAAATCATCCTTATCGGACCTAATAGGAAGGATCTTTGGCTGTTAAAATGATTTTCGGCCGGACTCTTTTTTCCCATTAATTAGCTACAAAATTTATTCGGTGCCGTAAACGGGACCTGGGACGCCACCTTCCCAGCTCCGATCGACTCTGGAAGGCCGCTACTAGTTGTTGGACGGAATCCCGGATTTTTCCGGAGAAAAAATACGGAAAAGGCCGAGCTCCGAAAAAGTAAGGCTAACTTATTTATGGCGGCGCCCTCTCGACTTTCCGAGTCAGGTACGTCCACTGGTGTAGGTAAAGTGGGCCGAGACGAAAGGCTTACCTCCACCACCTCGTCGCCTTTTCCACCGTGCGGGTTTTCCTGGCCGGTTTTAAATACCTGTCCTGTGGCTATCGACTGGATTTAAAGGCGTAAATCCCGCCAATACCAAAGGATCGGAGGCAAAAATCCGTCTAAGTGGTTCTCTACCCTCGTACCGTCTTATCCGGGACGAATATTATTTACCAGTTATCTTCTAAAGACCCTTTTCTTCTCTACTTTCCCCACAGCCTCTGAGTTTATTCTTTCTTGGCTGGCCTCAAACTTCCGGATAGTCGGAGCTGACCTTCGACAGTTTAGGTTTGGCTTTATTCTTCCTTTTTCTTCCGTTACCGTTACGCGAAGCGCTTTGGTGGGTAATGCACCGCTATCCCGAGCCAACTAAAGCGGAGTAGGAAAAAGAGAAGCTATACCCAGCCTCCGTCCTCGGCCTTAAAAACCAAAGGCTACCGGCCAACGTCCTTAGCCATTAAATTTCGGACTATAGTCCCGGCTGGAGTTAGCGGGCGGCGGAAGAATTTCTGTCTTCTGTATTCGTCAGCCCCGCCTGGCCGTTGCCCGTGTCCCAACCTAGACGAGCGTCCTTCCCCTTCCCGCCGAAATAACAGTAAATCTGCTTCCGATTCTGCCCTGCGTTCCGGGACGGGACTGTGTTCCTGCCGGACGTGTGTTGGCGGTAGACCAGCTTATTCCCGACCGGGAAGGAAGCGCCATTGGCGCCCACCTTCCCGGTGTTTTAATGCGCGCGGCTTAATCATCGATCTGAATAATCTGGTGGAGAGCGCTTCCTGGCTAACGGGGGACGGCCATCTTCGGTCGCTGGCTGCCATTCGGTCGGCCCAGCAGCGCGGCCGCCCGCGGGTTGGTCCCATCGGAAGACTGGCGGGCCGCCGATCGGATTTAATTAGCCGGGTGGAGCGGAGGCGATTAGATTAGGCCAGCGGAATCGATGAGCGGTTTTAAAGAGATGGAGCCGGGCCCGGTTGTTTGTCCGGGCCTTAATCGGGTTTGGCGGTCCCCGGGGGCGCCGGCGGAAAGAAGCCTCCCTTAACGTTGGCCAGACCGCCTAATTGGCGGGCTAATTCACTTAGCGGCCGGAACAGATGTCGGTCGGAAGACCGACTTTACATAAAAGCTGCGTTGGCCTTTTATCGACGACTTCGGACGTCTGCCCGTTTTTATGGAGTTTGGCGCGAGATTGGGCCCGGGACTAATACGACAATTTGTCTGCTCCTGAGTCACGGGCAGCCCGCTTATCCCGGCCTCCCTTTAATCTACTTCCATAAATAATGCCGCCAGATTCCATCTCCGCTCGGTTTATCTCGGGGATAAACGGCACCGAGACGCGGTTCCGCTTAATTCCGACATAACCCCACGCATATTTCTTCCGGCTGGACGGCCCGCTCCCTCTCCTTTTCTGTCCCCCCGGATAATTTTCCCACCGCCGCTAGTCGTCTCCTGCCTAGCACGGCCACCCGCCGTCCATCCGGCGGCGGAGGCCGACGCCACTCACCCAGCCCCGTCTAAGGAAAAGGTCCGGTCCGGGCCCTCCATCGGTCACTCGCCCGATTCCGTGACGACGGGTCACGCCCATCCACGCGGTGTCACGCATACTGGTCGGGGACGATGCGCCAGTTCGGCCTGATGGATGGGCCCTTTCCGGGCTACGGCCTTCGCGCCAGGCTGGGTATTTTCCCGGCCCGGTCTTAACCCGTCCCGATATTCCGGGTGCCGGGGCCGGGACTGCCTCATCTATAATGCAAGACGACGGGAGGGAGCCGGGAAGCCATCAAACTCGACGGGACAAGCGCGACGTCCCACCGACCAGACAGGACAAGACAGTTCCGATGTCGGATGTAAGTAATGTCTATGCCGACATCTGTCGCGGCCGTCGGGGTGGAGGAGCGGGAGGAGAGGCGCGGTGAAAAATGGTGGGTCCGCGGGTCATTTTAAAACCGTCTCGGAAGCGCAGACGGCGGAACCGTCAGATGGTTGACCACCGAATCGCCCGCTATCAACCGCAAACGTCGAGCGTGATGTATGGCCGGCCGTCTCCCCCCGGCGGGCCGCCTAATGGCAGCGGGGGGAAGCCAGCCATGAAATTCAAATAGCGGACACGGGAGAGGTGGCTTCCGCGCCTCCTCTACTTCGGTGGCGCGGCGCGGCCACCCGCGCCGTCTTCCGGCAGGATGCTGCGGATAATTAGCGGCGAAGGGCGGTCGATGAGCTTGTCGGGCCGGATGGGCCGGCTAGCCGCTACACGGGGACCGCTGGTCCAGCGCCGATGGCGCGCGACTCTTGTCCCCGGCAGATGACTGGGCTGATCGATGAAGGGCTTAATGATGCGGAGCCTTCTCGCTTTCCAATCAGACCCGTACGGCCGGACCGTAATAGAAAATAACTCGCCACGCCGCACCGCCAGAAATGGGTTTGCCGTTGACAAAGACGGATGTATTTCATTTCTGCACCACGCGGCTCTGCGCCGGACGCAAATTGCTTCCGTCCGAGGGCCCGGGCTTCCCGTCCCGGGCCGGGCCCCTTTCGGACCCCTCCGGTGATCGGTGGAAGGCCCGTCGCCTTCCGTGTCACGTGAGTGGACGGATGTTGCCAGTCAGTCGGTGCCAAATCCGGGAGTTGGTTTTAGTAGGGAGCCAGAGCTTCAGAGAGGGAGAGAGATAAGTTGTGCACGTCAGCCGTGATTATAGTGTGGCCGAGGTAAAATAAACATGGTGGGCGTGGCCGGACGTCTCGAAGATTAATGATCGGTATTTCACCAGCTTGTTGGTGAGGCAGTTACAGCCCCGGGCGCGGAGGTGGACCGAGACGGGTTTCGGCCCCACTTCTGCACACGCGGGGGGTGGAAAATTTCTCCCGTCTGTCATTACCTAGGAAATTAAATACGCCGGGCGGCTGGGTAGCGCGGTCGGCCCAGCGCGCTGGCGCTGGCGTCGGAGGGCGGCCGGGGCCAAATCGGCGCTGTCCGAGGGGACGGTCGGGGCGGATGGAGCCGGTTTGGTGGAGGAGGGAGGCCACCGGGGCCCGGCCGGTCGGACGGAGGTGGTAAATTGGCAGATAATTGGCGGCCCGAGAAGAGGATAAGTCGGGTATTGTGGAGAACGGAACCGGGAGGAAGAAGAGGCGATTTAGTCGGCGGGATAATAGGAAGAGCCGACAAAGGAATGGTGTCAACAAAGTGGCCAGGTGGTAGATACGAGTGTGAAAGTGCCGACTCGGGAGGCGCGGCTATTGAGACAGGCGACGGCTTCCCCACCAAGATTTGTCGTGCCGAATGTGACAGCTGAGGAACATCTTCCCGTCTGGTGGACACGGGCACGCTTCAATGGACACCCTTCTCCGGTTCTCACACAGACAGATGCGACGGCCGCCCGGCCCGCCGATCCGGGGGCCACGGCGGCGGGGGAGCCAGCTGCCGGCCCGCCGGGCGGCCGGAATTAAGGCCAGTCGTCGGCGTCTTTAATCAGCCGGGCCGCCGTCGGCCGGAGTGTCAGCCGCACCAGAGCGGAGTGTCAGACGGATAATTTATTGCCGCGTGACATGGAATTCTCGCTGCAGCCACGTGGAGAGAATTAATGCGGCAAATTGGATGCGCGGGTCTGGACTGTGTCCGGGTGGAAGGCCGGGGCCGGGCCCGGTCGGCCGTTGGCCGGCCCCAGGGACCGACTGGGCCATTTATCGGACGAGCTGACGAAAAGCAGACGCCGGTGGGTGGAAGGGCGGCGGGCGGGCCGCGGACCCAGAGCCGGCCGGCCCTCTCCGGCCCGGTGAGTCACGCTCAACGCTGTCTGTGTCAGACGTAATAGGAAGCAGCCGACCAGAATCACTGTCCGCGGGTTTCTTCTGACTCCACGCTCGATTACGACCATCACTTGGCTGGTGTCGAAACCAGACACGTGTGGCCTATAACGCCTTGTTAGAGCGTGTCTGCTTTTGATCCGCTAACAAATGACGAATGGAAGAGGGAGGGACGGCTACCGACGCGCGCCTCCGGACGACGAGTTGGACGCGCTTTTTCCGAGAAACCCGACGGCGGAAGCATCGATCGCCGTCTTCCCGGCCATTAGTTTGTCACCGGCGTTTAGCCGGATTACTTCGCCCGGAAGGTTACGAAAGAAATGCCTGGCGCTGCCTAATGTGTGACTGTTGTCACACGCTTGCCTGAACCCTTAATCTTCGCATTAATTATCCGCGTAATTGTTCTTCCGCCGACTGCCGGTCGGCCGGCCGCTCCCGGGGACGCGGTGCGGAGCAGGCCGGGGATAAACCGCCACGGGGGCGTCTCGACATCACCCCACTAACCGCGGGGGACCGCCGAACGACCCCACGGTGAATGGCGCGCATTTGTCCACATCGGGTCGGGACAAGCGGCCAGATCGTCAGACGAGCAAACGGGCGGAAACCTCTCCCCCGCCGGCCGGGGCCCGACGCTTCCCATCTCCACCGACTACGGCTCATCGCTCCCGGTCCCTTCTCCACCGCCGGCGGGAGCGTCCGGGTCGGCCGCTTCCCGGCCGCTTTCTTTTCTGTTCCGGGCCACCCGGAGTCCAACGGCCCGACTAGTGGGAGGACCAGAGAAAGACGTAACCTGCGTCCGTCCGCCTACTCTCCACCCGCCAGTCCCACCCGTAAGATGGAGTGGAAGGAAGACGAGTACGGGGGCCGAAGTCCCGCGGGCCAGCGCCTAACGGAGAAGGACTAGGTGGTCAGGGAAAAGGAAGGGCTAGCCAATACCGAGAAGTGGAAATTGGTGGAGGATGGCGGACCGAGACCGGTAGACGGCTTTCCGCCGGTCCATTAGATAGAGGCCACTAGGGCCTGACTTTCTATGGGGCCGCGTTTTAAACCTAAAAATTCTCCGAGTTAAGCAGTTTTTAATGAAGATAAAGGAGGAAATATTTTGGATTAAAAATAACTACCAATCGATAAACGATGGGTCGGGGAAGAAACGATTCAGACCGCGCCTGTTTCCAACGTACGCGCCGAGGGCTTATTTTCGGTGTCGACTGGCACCAAAATGAAACCAGGACCGATTAATTAGCACCACACTACACTGGACTGAAACCAAAGCCAGAAAAATTTTAATTATTATTTTTTATTTAAATTTTGGTCGATACTTTTTATAGGCAAATACAGGTATACCGACGCTGTCGTGTTTATTTTATTAAAACCTGTTATTACCCGAACAGACTTTGGCATTCGATATACTTAATCAAATCGGCACGCGTCTTTTTTCCGAGGCGTGTAGGGCCTCCAAAAGTATAAAGGCGACGGCCACCCGAGACCGGGAGAAAGACGGAATTGGGTCGACTAGAAAAGAAGCGGAAACCCACTTTTCCTCAGTGGTGGTCGGCAGCGGAGTAGATGGAGTTCGACCCGGTTTCCCCCGGTGCAGCCGTGTTTATCGACTGTGAAATTATACATTGTTAGAAGGAGGAGGGTGGGAGCGGTACCGGCCGGCTATCTACGCCTCGACAATACCCATCCGTCCCCTTCCATTTGCTAGAATTAGCCGGTCTGGCCCAGTTACAGCGCCATCCGACCACGGAAACTTTGGTCCCTGCGCCAGCTGGACCGGGTGGTCCTAGCGCTTCACCGCCTAGGCCCGAACGCCCGCTGTAGCCGGAGACCTTCCCGATGTGGGCCACCGGCTAAGAAGACTTTTAGTGGGCCGCCTGGGACGACAGAAGGCGGCCCATAAATAGCCACGGTTAACGGAGAAGAGACGCCAGCCACATTTTCGGGTGGCCCGCCCATCGACGCTGCCGGACACACTGGGCTGCGTCGAGTACCGCAATTTATTTTGGTACCATGGAAGAACTAGGTTTCGATCGACCGGACCAGTTCCCTTCCACGGCTGCCCAATATCGAGTAAAATGGAAAAAGTGATAAGACCGCCTATTCCGGTGGCCTTAACGGTACCGCCCCCGGCCAGACTACTTTCTGTCCACCATTCGGTACCCTATGGAACGGCGGATACACGCCATTTAAATATGGCAGCTTCGGAGGGTGCGAATCAAATCTCCGGAGTCAAAGCGGGAATCAACCGGGCCGGTGTCCGGTCGACGGCTCATCCGCCGGTAACCGAAGGAAAAGAGGCTGACCCGGCCGTAATATCGGGGTTACCGCCTAATAGAATAGCGTTACGGAGAGGATAAAAGGCCACCACCCAGGGAAAACGGTGGTTCTCCAACCAAATCCGGTCGATATGCGGTGGCTGGTAATTCTTTATCGGCTAGTCCAGCCTGCGAAAGTCAGAGCTAGAAGCCGGATAACCGAAGAAGAAAAGCCAATGGTGATATTTCCCCAGAAAACTACAAAATGCGCTACAGTGGCGGGTAAAGGGGATAATTTTAAAAAGTAAGCGGTTATAGATATGGCGCCACTTCCACCCGCACGGCGTTACATGGCCGACAGAGAATATTAATGAAATCAAGATAGCGGCCGTCACCGAGTGGGATCCACCCAAGAAAAGAAACTGGGGCCCGTGGCCTTCCCCGTCGCCCGTACACCAAACCAAAAACTGCCAGACACTAAGGTGTCGAATGGAATGGGTCCGGCCTCCGCGCCTTTAACCGCATCTTTCCCGTATACACTTATCGGCCGATTCCGGAAAAGGAGGCCGAGGAAGAGGTCATTCGGCCCGGAGAGGCCTACCTCCCACCGTCGGAAGACTGGAAACCGGAAAACCGTCACGCCGATAGTGGAAGATGTCTCTTTCCCCGCTACCGGAAAAAATTAAATTCCGAGGGTGGAAGGTGGTGCCGTCGGATACGGGTCAAATTTGACCGACCAGCGGCTGGGATAAGAAAAATTGGAGATTTAGCGTCCGAGTCCCCACCCGCCCAGCCAGATTCCCGGGGCCGGGGCCTGGAAATGACGGGCGGCGGAAGTGGCGCCAGGCGGCCGAGTTCCGTCGGAAAGATGCCGGTGCCCGACCGCACGCGCACCGACAGCGCCTTCCCATGGGGCGCAGTTTCCGCCCACCCCAGCTGGGCCGGTACGTATAGGCGGGTGGGGCGGAAAGAAGCGCTGGAGAAAAAAATGGTAAAATATTAAATATTAAAGTGGCCTGTACGAACAACTTAAGGTTTTGGGTAATAGGTAAAGTAAATTTCTCGTTACCGTATAACGAAAGGATCTATCTCCATCTTATACCACAGGTAACCATACAGCCACGGCTGGGGCCCGAGGGACGGTTCCGGCTCGGGTCCAGCCGGAACCTTTCGGACTGGGAGCTGGCCGTCGATGGTGGCTAGTAAGGGAAGGAGAAATGTCACCATTTTCACCGGACCGTCCGGTTTCGGAGCCAGGAGACAAAATGCGGACAACTGGCGGTTTTTTAGCGCCGACCAATCCGAGACAAAGAAAAATTTTCTGGCGGTAACACCGACACCCAAATTTGCGGGCCTTCCGATAAAACCGGACTGGGTTAACCGGCCAAATATTAAGCGCCAAGTAAATAATTTGGTACTCGGCTCTTATCTAACCACATTGCCGCCTACCAAATTATTTATTTATTCCGGCCCGAGAACACGTTGGTATCCGACATAGTTTAAAGGAAGTTTTAAAGGAAATGAACAACTGCTGGAAATCTATCAGCTATTCAAATTTCTAACTAGGCCCAGGGTGGGGAAACCGGCCAGAGTCATCCGCACCGGGTCCCCTTCCTCCTCTCCTCCATCTGGGTGTCCAGTCGCATGTAAACAGCCATCTCCTACCTACCGACGAATAATCGATATAAAAAATGACGGCCCGGTAGATATCTACGGGACGGTCATCATTTTTCTTAATCGATTATTTATGCCATAGCCTACTTATTCGGAAAATATGCGCGGATGGAATTTACCCGCGAAATTTCCCAGATAAAAACTCTTAATCCTCCTTACCAGAAAGTCGCCGCCATTTTGCTTATCCAGGTACTTTATAATATAGGTATAAAGTATTAATATACGTATATTATACGGTCTGGTTCCCTTTCCAGTAGGCGCCGTCCGACAATTTCCGTTCTTCCGGCCCCATCCTTTTTCCCGATCGGAAATGGATGGGGCCGGACCTACCCGGAGTTGGGAAGGAAAGGACGCGCGTCTCTTTCGGTGGAATTTGGAAGGTTCCAACGTTATTTGGGACTGACTAAAATGTACCGCCGGTTGAGGCCGAGACCGAGCAGTATCTGGTCCTGCGTACGGCTCCGCCTTTTCCATCCAATTCCCTACCCGCATGTTTATGGTTTGGCTCCAACCTTTAGCCAAGCTTTGGATTCCGTCGGATTAGCGATACCGACGACGAACCACCGGGTTTTAAGGCGGATGGCTGGGCCGACTTTCTTAGAAAGCCAGATTGTCCCGGAAAAACCACTGAGGGAAAAAATCGGTCCGAGTAAAGGCGACGGTCCTATGCCCACTTCTCCGCTTACTTTCCACCTATGGAGGGCGGGAAGCCGAATATTATAAGCGTCGCTTAAACATCTACCATAGTTTAACTCTTGGTCCGTTTTCGGTTGGATTTTCGCTTCTTTCCGCCCGGAAAGGTGAACGGGAGTAGGAACGCCTGGCCCGGCTTCTCCAGTCATTTTAAAAACGAATAAAAGTCACCACCGTACCGAAAAGAGGTGGAGAGTAGCGGCGAATGGAGAGGAAAGCGCGTCCAGTCCGATGGCAAGTGGCCCACTGGACCGGTAGTTAAACGGAGTGGAAGAGATCCGTTGTTTTAATTGGCGGGCCGGCTCGGCACCAAATTTGATTAAGAAGAATAGCTATAGGGCTCCGGCCTAAACGGTTTTCGTCCCCGTCCGGAAAAAAGGCCGAAATCCGCCGCTTCCCGTATGCCCGGTAGTTTTACGGTAAGAAGAGCTTTTGTTTGGCTACCGTCGGGCCCACAATTTTCTAAGTGAGAATGGTAATCACCAGCCCCACTCGGTCCGGCCTATCCCCAGCTGGGTCACTCTAACTGGTAGGGGTGGCCCGTGTAGGCGGGATATTTATTTATTTATTCTTTGGACATAAATTTATCCTTTGACGGGCTTTAGCCTAAGAGACGTATCACCCAACCCCTCAGAAACTCTCGTCGGACCAGCACCGGGAAGAACCGCCGGATTCGGGCCCGGTCTCCGTATATTTTGGATGAGTCCGGGGCCGTCTCGTCGGGTCACTCGGGCGGGTGGCCTGCAATACTTATTCGGCCACTGGTCGAAATTTAACTCGAAAGAAAGCCCGTTCGGCGGCTAGGCCGTATTATTTACTTATTTTATTTTATTATGGTAATAGAAATAAGAGCCTAGGCGGGGCTAGTCCATAGAAAAGGAAGGAAGAAGTGGGAAGGGTAGAGTTAAAGATTCCTGCCGAAGAAAGTGGACTGGCCGCTAGAAGTAGTAGAGTAGTAGTAGTAGTAGTGATAAAAGCCACCAAAATTCGACATACACCTAACAGACAACAGATTACGCGGTCGATGCGGTGACACCGGAATGATAAAAGGTCGGTTGGAGGGTGTCGGTCCACGGTGGATAGGCGGTCGAATCGTTTGTGGTCGTAGACGAATCTAAAAGAAAACTGGAGCAGAAAAGACAAGTTTTAGGTTGGGACAGAGGGTAAAAGGCAGAATCTTAAATACCGAAGAATATTCCACCGAAAATTACCACCGGGCGGACATAAATGTCGGGATACAAAACATTAGACCGCGGCACTGGCTCCACCGAGATTCGACCAGGACTAGACCGCGTCGAAACAGAGAGGCGCTAGACGACGATCGTGTCAAATATGAAGATGACACAGCCAGCACCAACGGTGGCCCGGGTGAACTATATCAACGGGAAGAATAGGCGGTAATGTTTGAAGAGAACTCGATCAAAAAAATGGTGAAGCGGAAGGGCAGCGGGCAGAAAGGAACTTAGCTTCCGACGGTGAACTATTTGTCACGGCCGAGTGGCTGAATAAGATGGAGGAATTTTTCCAGCGCTGTCGAGAGTTGTTTGTTATAGATAAAATATTGCGGTTGACGGGGCCAATTAAAGCCAGTTTGTAAAAGTTCTTTTCCTGCGCTCTGTACTTATCAAATTTGTGTCAGTCAAAAGTGAGACCAGAAGAGGTTTGAGTCGCGCAATTCGGTATCTTTAAGGGCAAATCGGTGCGGGTGGCTATTTAATTTACCACCACCAGTAAAGACGGGTGAGGTGAAAAAATCCGGAATGTAACCATGGCTAAGAAAGAGGTCCGTAATGTTAGGAATGAACTCCAAGGCGCCACTGGCAGTACGGGAGTTGTTCCATTCTTCTGGCCAGATAGCTAAAACATAGTCCCTAATAGTTCTTTCGATGACACCGGTAGAAATCTTTCGATCAACCACTTTGAAGTCAGCGGTGGTTACTAGTTTTAGTTTCTTTGGGCCGTGGCGGTGGTCCGTCGGTTCCGCCCATCCCACCTAAATAACGAAAAGATAAATAATAACCGGGGATGGATGGGATACGGCCACCCGGAAAAAGGAGTTGGACGCCATTTCCCAATAAAAAAGAGGCTTCTTCCGCCTTTAAAGTCGGCCCGCCGTGGAGCCCTCAAAAGTTTTTCCACTGGTTAAATACGGCCCCACCCCGAATTCCTAGGTACCGCCCGTACCCGGTAAAGGATAAAACACGACTTAGCAAAATTATTAAGTGGTACGGCCAGTGGCTGGTCCAGACACAGTTATACGGGACGGTACCCAA
>WUQG02020062.1:0-11465 GCA_011317285.2 Androctonus mauritanicus | reverse complement strand
AGAAATCTTGGCCAAACTTTTTCGACAAAGGAACAATTTGTTATACTGTACACTACATTATCTTACCAAATAGAAAGCAGAATGAATACAAAAGTAAAAACTAAAACTTATCCCACCAGTCTTTCTACCGACTCCGACTCTTCCTTTCATGTTTGCATTTGCCCATCATCGTTAATTAAACTTCTTAATTTTAATTTTTAATGTATTTTTTCAACACTTAAAGTTAAAATAAAATGTTTCATTTTAACGTTAATCTCACTTGTACATAATTTTTATCAACCACCTTCAAAAACGTATAAACGGGATTTTACTGTACTAAAATCTGACCTGTGCTAAAAAAGTTGCCAACTTACTGTTATAAACAATTAAATGTTAATTTTTTTAAATTATCATTATAAACAATTAAATATTAATTTTTTTTATTTCTTTAATTATTAATCAATATTTAAATAAATAAAATATTAATTTATTTTATTTTATTATTATTTTTTTTAATTACGGTATCCTCCTACCGGAAGAATTAAGTACTTCCTAGTAAATTACAGGTATAGTATCGATATATAATTAAATGCAATCCATCAATCAGGTTTTTCTCGGTTGTAAAAAGTTGTAATCACCGTTCTAAAGTAGATATTTTTTTTTATATTCCAACTACCATTTTTGGATATTATTTTATTCAAAGTTTTAATTCTTTATATTTTTATTAATTTAATTTTATAATGTTATATATATAATTAATTAGCTGTACGAATTGCTAAAGAAAGAATAAGATCGTATAAAATATCATTATAATTTTTTTTTAATCTCTGTTTAAATAATTTGTAATATTTTCGTAACTAAAACGGTATTATTTTTTTTTATATATTTAAATGAATTTTTAAATTTTTCTTTTATTTTGTCGCGTAATAATCAAGATCTATGTAAATATTTTTATTATTATTATTTTTTAAATAAATATGAATATAAAATTTTACGTTTAAACGACTTTATATAATAAATTTTGAAGAGGATAATTTAAAAAAAATAATAATTAATTATTAAATCGTTTTATTCGGATCTTAAGATATTAATACACTCAAGTACGTCGGTTAAGTTTTTATTAAAGAATTAATTAAATTAAAATATAATGAATTTGTTGCTGAAATATGTTTTTATTTATTTAATAATTAAAAAAATTTCTTCTTTGACTTCTTCTTCGTCTTAAGCTTTTCCCATTTCTATATGGGGGTCGCTGTTTTTGATGAGGTTTCTCCAATACGCTCTGTCCTTTGTCCATTCCCTTCTGAGACACTTTGATCTCAGATCTTCATCAGAGCCGGATTAATCCACTTTGGGGCCCTAGATATTTTCTTCTTACTGGGCCCCCTCCCTCTTCCACAAGAAATAGAACACGCAAAAAGTTTTAGAATTCACAATAACCATATAAAAAGCAATGTATTTTTGTTTATTTGTTTATTATATACAGTTGTCCAACAGAAAAGTAAATTATCTTATTTACAAATCCTTTCAAAATAGATAGTTTGACCAGGACCTTCAAAAAACCAGGCCCTAGACATTTGTCTCATTTGTCTGTGCGATGATCCGGCCCTGATGTTCATCTACAGCAGTGATTCCCAAAGTGGGCGATATCGCCCCCCAGTGGGCGTTCTCGTTCTCGAAGGGGCGCTGAAACAAAAAGGGGCGATTGGAGACAATAGATTATATAGAGAGCGTTGAGATTTCGTGACCTGCTAGATTTTTTCTTACAAGTTAGTATTATTGAATAAATGCTTTTCTTGGGGAAAAATGCAATACAGTATATATATGTGTGTATATATACATAGGCCTATATACAGTATATATTATGAATATACATATATTATTATTATACATTATATGAATATATATATATATATTTGCTTCGTCCAAGTCTTACATTCGACCTTGTTCCTTGGTGGATTGCGTTATGATGACGGAGGGCGCTCAGAACGATCGCATTCACACAAGAGGGCGCTATGCTCGAAAAGTTTGGGAACCACTGGATTAGAATATGCCTATTGTCCGATCCCGCGTGGTGTAAAAGGTTCTTAAAGAGGTTGAAAGTCTTCGCTTTTCGTGTTTAATGTCATCCCTTTGTGTGGGGAGGCAAGTCCGCTGACCAATGTAATGAGACGGGTTTTGGCCCACGATTCGTTTGAGTCAGTATTAATTCATTCCTGTGCTAAGGAGATGTCCCAATTAAGACTAGAGTTGGACCTCTAAGTCCAGTTTGTGAATGTGTGAGCGAATAGCAAACTGTATGGATGAGTAAAAGGCAACTAAAGAGGTCATCTCGTACCATTCGGCAGATGTCGCGTCCGTCATTGGGATCTTATTCGTCGGTTCCTTTACGGAACCGAGGCTGCTGGCTGTGCCCTAGTCTGCTACTAGATTCTGCAATGAGATCCCATATGTACATAGGACAGCCCGACGGGCACGTCCGCCTCGTACCATTTTAGTACTATTGGGCTCGTAATCGGGGAGTAAGTAGAAAATACAAAATCCTAGGGGAGGAAATTTGGAAAAACAAATTTGGAACGCTTTTTTTTTACTAAATATGATAAAACTTTAGTAAATATAAAGCTTAGAGAAATCGAAACCGATACATTATACTGTATCAAATAATCCGAATTGCATCATAATTCTTACGTTATCAATTTTTAATAATAAACAACATCCGTAACATATACTAGACATTGTCCGTTCATATAAATGAGCGGAAATCTTGTGATATAATTTTATAATTGGAGTATCGCTCATATAGATCATCGGATGGCAATCTTTATTAAGTTATAACGCCACCTGCAGAATTTGTCTTTTTTAAAGAAACAATAATTTTAATTTCCTTAATTTTTAAAATTATTAGTAACGACAAAAAAGTTTTGGTTGTCGCAGGCGGTGCCGGTACTGATATATAAGGTGCCTTGGTGCAGAAATTGATTTATAATTCGATATTTGTATTAAATATTTATATACTTATTAAGACAGTGGGACGTTAAATCAAAAATAATGATATATCCTGAAAACTAAACACACATCCACATCCAACAGTGTGACAAGCTACACAACAACTTCCGAAACTAGACGAAAAGAGTGAATAAATGGAAGCATTGACAGCATTTATTTGTTTAAAAGGTAAAATATTAGGCCTACAAGAAAAGATATAATAATTTCGAAAATGTTTATAACGACACATTTTTAGATTTTGCACTGGCAAACCTTTCAATGATATTAGTCATGTCTAATTTACCTAATTCTTCGTTTTTCTATTACAATTAATGATAAATTCGACAAACGTTCTTGGGTCATTGACGATGGTAAATAATTTTTTATGATTTTTAATTTAGAAAAACTTCTTTCTGCAGAAGCAACCGTAACCTGAAGTAACAAGTTAATTCTGAATGCAATAACTGTATTTGGAAACAAATCAATTAAATTATTATTATAAATAAAATTTAGTAACTCTTTCGCTATCATATTTTTGTACAAAAAATTCTGTAAATATTTTAGTTCCTGGAAAAGAGATTGACCATATATATCATCTATTAATTTTAAATGCAAATCTTTGCATTGTTTATTTATTTTTTA
This sequence comes from Androctonus mauritanicus, assembly GCA_011317285.2. Taxonomy (NCBI): domain Eukaryota; kingdom Metazoa; phylum Arthropoda; class Arachnida; order Scorpiones; family Buthidae; genus Androctonus; species Androctonus mauritanicus. The sequence continues at coordinate 7,859 of WUQG02020062.1, read as the reverse complement.
ATATTGATCATATGTATAAAAAATAAAAAATAAATTTAAGTAATAAATTTTACTTTAATAGATTATTACGATATTTATTAAAAATTAAAAAAAATTATTTTATTTAAATTATCTATAAAAGGGGAGGTGACTGTTCTAAACCACGTGACCAAAGTCTTCGTCAAAAAATGACGTCTATCCAATCGTCTCTAATCACGTGACATTTCCCGTCTCTTTCTGGAAAAATGCTAGCATCATCCGCGTTAAGAAAGATTCCACCGATAAAAATCGAAAAGGCTCAGCTCTAAATCAATGCAAAATGCATTTATTGATTTGATAGTATAAGCATTTTTACAAATTATTGTTTATTTTCATACCAGTGAATCAAACTTTCACTGCCAGATGAAATGTTCGATGTTTGCATAAAAACTCTGAACGGATGGATATCTGCGTTGCAGAATTTTTTTTTTTTTGCTGACGTTACGTCGCTCAATTATTCCCACTGTTGCCCCCATAAATGAAGTGGATATCTATCATTTCTGCATAAGAATTTCATAACATACTCAAAAAGATAATAATACACAATACACAATTACATAACCAGGAAGATTTATCAACTAACGTTCGAAAATGATCATGTTCAAAAATGAATGTTGCATTTGTAAAACAATTACGTTTCATTTAAAATAATCGGTTGTCGCTAATTTAATAAACATTCGGTTCTCGATGCTCTAAATTTTTTAGGATAGATTTAAGTAATTAAAATTTATAGATGATTTTAAAAATGAAAATAAACATATTCGAAAAAAATTTTTGATTGCACCGGAAATGACGTCACAAAACTATCACGTTATATCTTTAAACGGAGCCTCAAATAAAAAAACATGACTAGACTCTTTTACTCAGAATCATATCTTCTACAATCTTGTGAATTTTGCCCAACTTTTTTTAATCCCCTATGTATATCGTTCGACGATAGCATTGAGTGAATAATGGATATTCCCCGCCCTTACCTTAGGTGTATAAACTTAATGCAACCTCCCCAAAAGTTTCTAACACTCTCAAAAAACAATTGAAAGTTTAAAAAACGGTATTGCTGTCGACGGATGGCAGGGTATCCTTTAACGGTTCGATTAATTTAAAAAATAATTTTCTTATCGTCAGTTTTATTTTCATAATTAATTTAACATAGTTAATTCTTGAATTAAAATACTTAAGGAGTAATAAAGTAGTTCTTAAAAATTCCAATGGTAATTAGTATTATAAATTCAAATTTTTAAGAATTTAATGACAAATTTTAAACTTTCATAATAAGATCATAATTAAACTTTAACACACCCTTGATATTCGTTTACACATCACTATATACTCGAATGAAGCAAATGTAACGCAGTTAGAAATATACTTAATTTTTACTACATTTTTTGCGGTTTTTCGAATTTTGTTTTACTTGGAATGATAATTAAGTGCAGAATTATTTTTAACGGATGTTGCTTCACAGAAAATCTCATTTCTATGATGTTTTAACAACTATACAAATAAATTTAAAGCCATTTACATCAGCACGGTATCTTGGCTATTTTTTTAAGCCCATTTCTAATCAGTGAGATTATGAAGGGGCAGGGCCGGTTTCAACTAACTGCTCTCCGACACCCGTGGAGGAGCCAGATGGTAAAGGACTGGGATCGAAGGGCCGGGCCCAAATCCAAAAAAAAAAACTTTTCAGGAGATGACGGACCTAGGTCTTCCTGCGTGGCACGCCAACAGGTAGACGGCCACATTAACACGATATCAGGCACATTGCAATTCGCCTAAGCATATCGCGATCAAATAAAAAAAATGCTGCACATTAAAACCTGAGTCTTTGGAGAATGACCAGGTATATCTGCCTAAATAGTGGCTAGGTAATTTATAGATTTGTTTAAATGAAAATTTGTAATTTTTTAATTTGTAAGTTTTATCTTAATGTTAGCATGAAAAGCATGTAATCCTCAATTGTTAAAACGGAAAAACTTGTCTAACAATAAAAGAAAATGAAATATAAAAAATATCTTTGTATGATAGGATCATTATATAAAGCTTTTCCAAGCAGCATAAAAACTGGTAGCAAAAATTAATTCTATTTTCCAAATTTACAAATTAAAACATATTAATTTATTTCTATTGTTCTTAGATATATATAAAACTGCGGTAACACTCAATGCCTAACGAAATAATTTTCTAAATCAACCGAGCGATTTTGCAGCAAAGCGAAGATAATTTCAAATGCAGAGAAGTCTTAAAGATTCTTTTCATGTTAAACAGATGACATGAGATTACAGATAGGGGAATGTTTTCAGATTATAATTTTGGCAACTCTAATATAACTTAATTAGAACGGGCATGTTATACTGGAAGAATGCTTGCAAGACCTCAAAACTCTTTATAGAGTGATGCGCTGATATAAATATTTTTAACAACTATCTGTTTTTACATATTTTAATTACTGTGCGTAATTTATAAACACAATAATATAGTTATTCTTCGTTAATTCGAATAATAAATCAGATACACTTACTTTTATCTATTTTCTTTACTTCACTTATAAAATATAAATGTACTAGAATTTTTTCAAATTTTATTCTTATAAAACGACTATTTTTATAATGTGTAAACAATTGGGAATGCATCAGATTTGAATGAACTGTTGTGAAAATATATGAAAGGAAAATTACTGAGAAATTAACAAAATCCCATTGATTATATCGATCTACAAAAAAAGAGGGAATTAATTTAAAAAAGATATGCTGTACTCTAAACATTTTTTTATTATAATAACGTTAATTATGTAAAATTATGTTTAGTATTCTTATAATATATAAAAAATACACCTTCATAATTAACTTTATTATAAAAATTGATAGTTAAACAAATAGAACAGCAGTTACACGTTATTTTAAAAATTAAAACTATGATTATCATTAATTGTTATTTTTCAGTCAGAAATAACAAGGCTCGATAGTATGATATATTAAAGATTTGTCATCACCTACTCGCGTGATTGGTAGTTCGGCTGTTTTAAAGATTCATACTAAAAACTGCATATATTGACTCTCCTTTATTCCTTAATTCTTTTGGAAAAACTTTTCCTTTTTTAATCATTTGATTTATAAGATTTTCAGGTAATTCGAGTTTAAGGAGATCAAACTTTATTTCTATTTGGCATGTGAGTAAATGGAGATCAAGGATCCAGACCATGAAGAAAATATCAATAATTATCAAATCTAAATTGTCGGTAGAATGGGATCCAGCTTGTTGAAATCCACCCTCCATCTGACAGCTGATCCCACTAGGAGTGAGGATAGCCCATGACCAAGGAAATGGCTTAGTATCCATGGGGGAATGCGGAGTTAAACCACATAAATAAACAGTTAACCTGATCGAAAATCAATTATTTATTTAGGATAAAATATTTCTTAATAATAAAGTTTCGAAAGCGAAACTTTCAAATCTTTATCATAAAAGAAAACTAAGATAAGAGTTAATCATATTGTAGATCAACTTACCAGCAGAAAGCGAGTGAGTAATATTTCCTATCAGTGTATTATGCTCCAACATACAGGTATCGAGATAATGGATGAAGAATCGCTTCATTTTCTACTGGCATCTCTAGACTTGCTCATTCTAGAAACAATGCTCAATACACTCTTTTATGCCGTTTCCAACCGCATATTACTAAGCGGCAAAGCATTCCAACATTCAGTACGGGCCATAAAAATCCATGACAGGGGCCAGGTGGTTTAACGAGCACCATCAGAAAAACTTTTGCAGGTGAGACTCGGGAATTGAATTGCTCAACACATTTAGATGGATCTTCTTTGTTATTCCACCCTCCGACTAGATTCGTTTCTTCGATGATTCGAGAAAGAATATTTATTGAAAAAATAAAAAAAGCATGTATTTTCCATATAGAATGGGATTATAAGTTTAAACAATAAGGAAGTCATTATGAATTTACAGAATTTCAGTGATGGATATAACTGTTATATTCAATAAAAAACACATTAGAGTAATAGTACTAAAAGTATTTTAATGTTTTACTATTACTTAAAAGTACTTTAAGTAAATGTGACACTTAATATAGAAAATATTAAGTTCTACGCTGAGAATGTGATTTGGTTTGAAACTATTACTATGTAAAATATGAAACCAAAATCATCGCTGAAACAATAGTTTAAAATCCAACTAATTGCATCGATTTACAAAAAGAAATAAAAACTAATTTATTTTATAAAAGTATACTGCAAATAACTGTTATTTTCAGTACAGAAATAAGAGTTCGTATATAATAATCAGATTGCAACAAAACAAAGAATAAATTTTTTAACAATTGACTTTAGAAACAATAGTATGATATTTCCCCAGGTAAGTTTCAGAATTCACAAGAGATAACTTTTTTTTTTTAATTTTAGTGATGGCTGACTGGAAAGTCTTTTGAATTTCTCAATGCATAATTCATACAGGTGAATGGATTGAAAATAATAGAATAGGAGAGAAACGAATACAAGACTGAGCGAATATTAACAAGAATTAACCAAGTTGATTAACATGAAAGAAATATGAAAGTCTGCTTTTTGATTGAATATTATTAGGGATAAAAAATCCTTAATATCAAAAATTAGTGAGCATTATACACCGCCTCAGCTCCCGAAGGCTTTTTTGAGAGCCTGGTTGCTGAACCAGCTGCTAAGATCAAGAGCAGTGCTCTGAATGTTATAGTGGACAGTGAAATAAAATCAATTTATGTTAATATAAATACGTATTGTGGCCATTAATGTTACTAGTATATAATAAATAAATACTTGTTTTCTAATCTCTGTCTTTGGAACTTTATTTCTAATTATAAAATTTATGTAACTGACATGTAATCACACAGTAATTTATAGAAAACTTAAAATATTTTATTGATCAACTGTTTTATTTTTACTTTCTATTAACGTCACTTATGTATTCATAAATATGAAGTATTTATGAAATTTATGTGTGATACTTGGAATGCATATAAATAAAAAATATTTCATTATAGCTAAGGGTGTTTTTTAATACTTTTTTACAACTTTTGTAAAATTCTAGAAATATGTATAACTTTTTCCAGAAATTTCAATTAGAATTCCATTTTCTTTAAATTTTCAGAAATATTGTATAAAAAATTAATTAATTTCATATAAATTTATTATGAAAACGAATGATTATAGATTTTTTTTTATACTACTCTTCCTTATAGGGATTATGTAAGAACTTGTCCCGAAGATAATACGTGCGAAATACGAATATGAAGACGAAGCGGGCAAGCCCACCGAACAGTCCAGATATGTGTGAGCAGGTCCGATCCTAGCGGGGGCAAGATGGTGCACAGCACGTGGGCGGCCAAATTTAAGGGCGGCGAAATGATTATCAACCAATGTAGGAAAAATAAAGACCTGAGCTAAATGTAACAAAAACTTTAAGTAAACAATACTCTAACTCCTAACCGGCCTGCTCGCACATAGTAGGCCTAACCACCCGCTACTGCGATATCATCAGCGCGTAAAAAAAGACGGCAAATTTTAATTTTCACGTGGGCGGCCGACAGTCTAGGATCGGAGCTGGAGTAAGTAATGAGAACAATTGCACTGGCTACTTGAAATATTACTGTTTCTATTGTGTGCCATTAAAAGGAATTATGATAGCATAGTATTTTTCAATTGTAATCGTAATTCTTTTTCCATATTTAGAGTATTTCTTTAATTAATGGTATATAATAGATACAATAATATTTCAAGTAGCCAATGCAACTGCTCTCATTACTTACTCATTACTCGTCGGCAAGGCTCCGTATCTAAAGATAATCATCCAGTAAATAACATTAATGTTTTTAAATTTTTTAATTGCATTTGAAATAAACAAATTCGTGCCCATTATTATTCCACTTTTCCTAATGGATCTTTGATAATTTTATTTTCTTTCAAAGTTTAGAAATATTGAATTTCATCTGAGTTTAATCCAATTGAGTTTATCAGTTTTCCATAGGAAAACTGATAAACCTCAATTGGATTAAACTCAGATTTAATACTGACTTTCCATAGGAAAGTCAGTATTAAACCACAGTTGAATGGTTTGGAGTGTCTGCAGTCATTCAATCTCACTTGTAATTAATTCTGTAGAAATGCAAAAGTACAGAGAATGTAAAAAAAATAATTAAATTTTTGATGCTTAATGAGTTTAACATAATATACAAGCTTTTTTTCTTCTGAAACAGGCCCAAATGCCAAATTATTGATTTTATCCTTATCAACTAGCTCAAAGAATATAAATATACATCTATAACATCTTGTGAAGAAACGAAAATATTTTCGATATTCTGTTATTAAATGCAACTTTCAGCATTGTACTTGTTCTTCTTGGGTCCCTTAACCAGAGTAAGAATTTAAAAATATGCGTATATTGTAAAATGCAATTACTAGTGCTTGAGTAAAGCATTGCTAAAAGCTAATGGAGAGAGATGTTTTATTTAAAAATAATTCTATTTGCTTGATACTTGCAAGAAAAATAATTACTCGATGATGACTCATGATATATTGTTAGTTTGAGCTCAGTGAAGGTAAAAATTGTTTCGATTTTTATTTATATAATCTATTCAAATCTCTTAATCTTGATATTATTATATTCATTATTGTAATGTTTGAAGTAAAATTCATAAGTTCTTAAAAAATTTTATTCATATTTAACTTTTGGGCCAATTATATCTGCGAGTACCAGAATGATACTTCAAACGCTTATGTACAAGTATGGCCTTGTTCGGGTACCTTCAATTTTTACGGTTAAGACTGGATATCCAATTGATTCATTTGGGTGGAAAGCAGGAGTTTCTATATGACAAATTCACATAAGTTAGGCTAGTGTTGTGTCACGAAATCTTAAGAATGTTTAGAAGCGCCCTAATCAGAGCTCATTACATGTTGCCAACATTACATGTTGCCAACATTCGATGGAATCCAACGGATTGATTTGGTTTGATTAGTTGGGTTAAGCCGCCATATCGCATGAGGAATATTCTGTATCTAACGGAGTGAACTTGGACTCCTTAAAAATAGGAAGATTTGAATTGGAATCGAATGTGGTCCTCCTATAGTTTGTCCCGGTTAAGAAAAACTCTGATGTAAACAAACCGTTTCTCTGAAATTTGTATTCATACTCTCTAAACGAATGCTGATTGGGGAAAAATGTGTGGGTAGAAAAGTCCATCTACACGTGCACAAGCGTGTGAAGGGGTGTTCAATATTGTGAAGTGCGAAGTGAATTCAATATCCTTTAAATTAATAGTTGGATTATTTTCTCGTAGTTTTTCATAAACATTAACGATTTGTCGCGCTTCACTATTCAAAATTTTTCCGCTAACATTTTTGCGAAACTTCCTCTCAAGGAAATAATCCGATATATCCGACATCTTGAACTGTTGAACTAAATAAGGTGGACATAAAAATGTGTAATGGTTATGATTCAATTTAATTAATGATGGAAATATTTAAAGCAATTATATATTAACATAAAATATAGTTATATTCTGTGATTATATATATATTATGGCTTTTTTAAGTGAGCGACATAATATATCATTCAGAACCAGCCAATAACGTCACATTTAAGCCTCTACATCTTATTTGTTTACATCAGGGTTTTTCTTAACCGGGACCAAGGCCCGCTCTAGGGGCGGGCAACCCGGACATTTGTCCGGGGCGCTATTTTGGCTGTAAGTTGTGAGAAAAATATTGATGTGTTAGATAGTCAATTAATAGAAAATTTCACATATCGATTTTTTCGTTCGCTAAAAATTTACAGTGCGTAGCGTATTTATATTGTTT
>WUQG02020051.1:0-11465 GCA_011317285.2 Androctonus mauritanicus | reverse complement strand
AGTGCCTTAGAAAGTCGCACTCATGAAAGATTCATCCTTAATATGTTATAGATGAAGATAAATGTTTCAGTATTGTATCTAGATGTTTTAAAGTGGAAAATTTAAAATATTTTATGAGCAGTTTTAAGATTTTAACAGTATTATTAATATTAAACTAACGTTTAAAATAAAAAGTAAAAGGGTAAAGGTAAAATAAGAAGCGTGAAGCAACAATAAACATATCAAATACTTATTCTATTGTTATAAGGACTACAAAAAATCCATGTGATTTAGTTAATTTAAAGTATTGAACTTTAAATCTATTTAATATATCTAAAAATAAGCCTTAAGGTTCGGATTGGAGAGAAACTGATCCTTTCCATCCTTATCTGCTTGAGTTATTTTGCTATTGACATCACTATCCATTTTATGATTATCGAGGTGGTTCCTTGTATTGCTGGAAAAGACATAAAACTCAGTCTTCCGAAAAGTTCAACAACGTTTTTTTTTTTCCAAAAGCTATTACATACGTCAAGATTTCAAAAATGGTGTGGCACGTTTTGTGGTTAAATATATGGTAACATCGATCGCTTAATCTTATAAAAGAGAAACGTTACAGAAATGACACCGCAAATGAGTTTTCACTTCCTGCTTACCAGCGATTAGGTAGCAACATAATAATACAGTAGTTTAAAAAATAAGTTATAATTTGCATATAAGAAATGAAAACATTAATCATGAAAGGAAAATTTAATCATAGTATTTAACTATCAAGTAAAGTTTCAATTCTACTGTATGACCATTCTTTAGCAAGAGTATGTAATAACTTTACACTTTAAAAACGGTTTAAATCATATTTTATCTTAGGTCTACATATTGATTTTCATGTGGTAGTGAGTGTTAATCATAAAAAATTTTAAATTGCTAAGATATTTTAAATATCTATTCGTAGTAAATAAACAAATTTATGAAATAATTAAAAAAAATTCATCAATTAAAACGGATGAATAACTTTCGAGATGATATTTTATTTTTATAGTTTAAATCTTAAATTCTAAAAATTTAGATAAGCATAATCACAAAACATAAGTGAAAAGTTAATAAAATTAAATACTATGCAGTATAAACTGTTTATTCTAAATCTTAAAATTAAACATTAATATAGCCTATCATATATTGTAGTATAGGAACTTTGAATAGATTTACTATATAAAGTAAATAATATTTTAATTTAAATAAAAAATTAATACATTTAGTGATATCAATAATATCATATTTAGTTTTAAATGAAAAATTTAAACTTATAAAATATATTATAGTAATTTATTTTGTGTTAGCCAGGATATGCCCAACACTGCCCAAACAATATTTTAATACAGTTTATATATTATTATGTATGGAATATATTTTTCTTAAAACAAGAAAATATTTTAAAAATTTAACATAAATCTATATATAACAATAGAAATAATTATCTAAATAAATAACTTCTTTATAGTTAAGTCACATGTTACTCTAACAAATAAGCTATATCTCCTGGCTCCATCTTGGGACAGTAATGCAAACAAAATTGATTTTTTGAATTATTGATCTAATTAGTCAATTAAGATGAGACCAAGCATAAAATTTCCCAAAAGAATGAATAACGGAAAAATTTCCCAAAAGAATGAAATGAATTTGGAAAAATTATACATCATTTAATCGTTATTAAATAATGTATAATTATTAAATTATACATCATTTAATAACGATTAAATGATGTATAATTTTTCCAAATTCATTTAATCGTTATAAAATCATAAGCGAAAAGCAGAAAAAATGTCATATACTCTATACCCTATTTGATACTGTACAGATAGACAAATCATGTTCATACAAATATATAAAAAATATATATTTTTTTTATTTTAATAATTTTTGGAAAATATATAGTTGACGATTATTAATACAGAAGCTGAATATCTATAAATTTGTTTTAATGATTTATTTAGATTTTCTTGTATTCAGTTACTATAAGAATATGTCTATTTACTTTTACATCCTTATTTTGTTTGTTCAGATTGGATCGAAAAGTGTATTTCTTTATTACGGTGATTCTGAAAAAGGAAGTGTTCTTTTTCAAAAGAGATAAAGGAATTCAAAAGAATCTGAAATCATTAGAGAAAAAATTAATTTTAATATTCAGTTCAAATAAATACACACTATTCAGTTTTCAGCTGCATATGATTAACTTTAAAATTTTAAAGAACGATGTTTTGTTTGAATTTTATAATAACGATAGTGTTATCGATGTTTCTATGATGTTATAGTTTTTGAATATCTGTGTTTTTCAGTTTTATTTTACTGAGTTTCTGAATACCTGGATTATATGAATGAATCTTTAATTAAAAATAAAAATTAATTCGCCAATGATCACGTAGAATACCGGATTTTTCATTTTTAATATTTTAAGTAATCATATCAGTAAAAACTAAAATTTCGAAAATTATTATTTATTGTATTTAATGCGCTTGTAAAAATCTGGCATTATACATTAATAGCCTAATGACAGATTAAAAGAAATTAATATAAATTTTTCTGATTTTCATTTAGTTTTTTTAATGTTATTCAATCATTTTCAATTTTTGCAAAATTATATATTCTACATCAAAATATATAATAGAGAGAAACAACGTATTGATTTATAATTGCATTTAAAGTCTAAATGTTAATCCGATTTTGAAACTTCGCTGATAGATTTCATAGTAGGCCTACTGTATATAGTTGACATTCAAAAATTCGGATTCTTCAGTATTCCGGCATGAATTTCAGGAGCGTATTTTCAAATTTCCCCGCATTTTTTTTCAATTAAAATTCTGAGGATATGTTTTGTTTAGTTTTACATGAATTAAAATTGAATTAAAATTCTAACTCAGAATTTTAATTCAATTTTATTGTTCACCAACTAAATAAAATACATGTACTGTATTTTATTTAGTTGGTGAATAATAAAATTTCGTTTTCTTTTTACTTAGTGTTTATTTTTTTCCTTTAAAAGACTGTAAATGAAGTAATTTTCTATTAAATATATAGCATATTTAAACCTTCAATTATCTGGCATATTCAAAAATCCGCCACTCCTCAGGTCTCGAGATTGCCGGATTTTTGAATGTTTACCTGTATATTATTGTATAAAGTATTACTGATAATAAAGAAGTCTCAAAACTTCTAACACGAAAATATTTAGTATATTTTTTATATTTGTCCTAAACAAACAAACAATATCAGTATTATCTTGACAATTTTTATAAAAATTAACTCCATTACTTTCATTTAGATAAAAATGAATTGCATATGAATAATTTTATCTCTAAATATTAGAAAAAAAAATTTTCTTTTCTTGCAAACAATGTGCATAATTATTTACTTTTCTTTCAATATACTTCCAACACAATAAAGAATACAATTTTCATTTTTTTTTTTTTCCTAGATTTAACTAATCGCTGTAAGACATTATACTTATATGTTATCTGAACATTTTTAAAAATATCTATTGGGTACTCGAACAAAATTATTCGAATATTTCAGTACTCAAAAAAAATAAAGAAAAGTCTAAGTATCCGCTATATCAATATTCATTTTTGTCAACTATAGATATTTCTTCTTAATATAGCATTAATTATATTGTTATAATATAATTTGATAACAAAGTTGATCAATATTTTGTAGTTATCTTGTAATTTTTTTCAATAAACTTTACTTTAAAAAATAAATACAATACTAATATTATTCTGAAATAATCGAGCTATAATCTTTAATATTACACACTCTTTTATTACAGCAAATTGAAAGAAGAATTCAAATAGAATCTTCAATTTAGATAAAATGATAAAATCCCATTTTAAAATAGTTTGTTTATTTAGATTATATCTTAAAAATATAAATATTATATAAATCATATTCATAAATGGAAAAAAGTACAAGTCAGACAGATAGAATTGTATTTTTCCAATATGAAGTTAAAAGACCCTTAACGTTTTAATGATAAATATCAATTTAATTTTAAAAGTTTACTTGGAAAATTTGTTATTTTCCGAGTAAACTTTAATTCTGAATAATTATTATTTAATAATTTTAATTAGTTTTATTTATATGAGAAATTGCTTCATATTTGATGATGATCAAGCAATGTCTCATTATTGTTAGTTTCAATAAATAATTATTATAATTAAAGTATTAAGATATTTTATGAAAATTAAACTTATTAAATAGCTAAATTATAATTTCTTAATTTTATTTTAGAGATTTTATTTTATTAAATATTAGAATTTATTGGAATACTAAAGACTTTATTATACATCTTATCAAAGATATGGTTTCGATCTTCATCATGCTTAATATTCTTTTTCCAAAGTTTTATGATGATGATTTTCAATATATGTATATAAATTGAATTTTTTGGGTATTAAATCGAAATTCAGTTAATATTTAAGGTTTTAAAATAATTTTTGTAGCTTTAAAATTTTATCTATAAAGGCTATTTTATCTACGAGAAACTTGTTTCTCATTATCAATTTAGTCTGACCATCAAAAAGATTTTACTGAATCTCATTCCTGAATTTTGTCGTTCACAACGAAACTGTTCTCTATCAATATAGCTTACTATAAATAGCCTTTTTTTTAATGGAAATTACCCTGAAAAAGCAAATTGACAAAAACTTTCTAAAAATAATAAATAATTTTTTTTATGAATTTGGATCAAACTTATGATGAGTTTCAAATTTCTCATGGACAAAGAAAAAATGATTTTATTAATAAAATTTTAAAGTTACGAAATTATTTTTTGGAATTGTAATTATTTAAATTAATTATCTGAATATAATATCTTAAAATTCAACTCAAACAAAATACGTTGTTAGAACTTTGTAAAAACAATAATAAATGAGATAAATCGTTGATGAATTTATCTTGAACAAATTGCGTATAGGATTATTATTATTATAGTTTATATTGGCCTCTTTTTCCTCAAACAGAAAATCTTATTTTACATTTAAATTTATTTCAGTTTAGCTTAATGACTTTATTACTTTTCAAATTTTTATCCCTTTTGTCCCTAAGTTTCACGAAAAAAATTTAAAGATTAGACAACCTTATAACGATAACTTTATTTAGGAATGATTTACAAAAATAATTATTACATTAAACATATACAGTATTTTTCATCTAATATTATTTAAAATGTTTATAAGTGGAATAATAATTTAAGAAATTGTTCGAATATTTACATATCTCGTGTTGAGTTAGGCTTTATAGTATCCTGAGGAACCACGTTTCCAATTTGAGAAGAATCAAGTCTAGATGATAATATCACATATCAGGACCGTGAGGCCATTCATTTCTTGTCTAGTGGATTGCTAGCCAGTCCAGAAAAATTATCAGTCAAATAGCTTGCTAACAATAATCTGTCCTAAATCAGTTTTAGTCAGTTCACTCACTCATAAGGGTCATACAGTTTAATCGTCCGTACTGGAATCTCAGGAACTTGTAGATAAAATAGTTCACACATAACAATCATTAAGGTTCACTTCCTAATCTTGTAAGATAAACTCATCGGTGTAACAAGTGTCACTTTTGATAAAAATCTACACAAAAAAAAATGTTGTATTGTTATCATCTTCAAAAAGAAAGTACATTATAATGTCTAAGCGAAACTTATCGTCATGTGCTAAACATTTAGCTTCCATATAAATTAATAGTCAATTTTGATCGATTTCGAAATATATGTTTTATTAAACTTTTTAATTATTTTTTTGTTGCAATTTTTATAAACCTTGCCCTTTACTAGCAAATGTACTCAGCATTGCTTAAATTTAAAATAGCATCCTCTACTTGTATTTTGCAGAATCTAACAATAAAAACATTTATGTTATTAAAACTTTCTGAAAGAAATCCTTGCTGCAATATCTTCAATGGCTCTGGAGCTTTTTAAAAATAGATAATCTGAAAAGCATTAAGTTTCTAATAACCTTGTAGCCTCAGGAAATAGTTAAAGTTTAAATGCACAGGCATTCTTGAAAATTAACATTGAAAAAGTTTTAAAATGATGGATCATGTAATATTGGTTTTAAAAAAAATTAAGTCCCCAAGGAAAATATTCGACGTTTTAAATTTAAGTAAAAATAGTAATATTTTATAAATCATCATGAAAACATCTGAATAATGACATGTCACTTAATATTATACGATAAGGAATAACAGAGATCTGAGAGATTAAGTATCCAATTCGGATGGGACAAGGACCATTTTTTACTTTCTACGGGAAATGTAGAATCTAATTATGTATAATTCAAATAAAGAATTAAAAAAATAATAATCATTTAATTTTTAATCATAATTATGTATAGTCCAATGATAAATCTTTAAAATCACCATTACCTTGTTTAATTTTTAGATTATATTTAGCACTTTCTATTGGCAAACTGAAACTATTGTCAAATTTTGAAGACTTTGTCGTTATTTTCAGGAAAGTTACAACTGCTACAAAAACATTTACACAGATACTTTCTTTTGTTACTATTACTGTTTTTTTGAAATAAAAAAAACCATAAAAATTTATCGTTGTTATGTTAGTTCACCATTACTGAAAAAGTTCAGACTAGAAACAGATATATATAGTTTATTTTCCGGTATTTTTGAATTTAATTCAGTCTTCTATCAACAATTGGAATTTTTCAAGACTGAAGACAGTTGAGATGAATAATTCTTAATTATCCTCATTATTATTTTACGACATGTTTTCTCTTTCAAGTATTCTATACCTCATTATGAATACAATTGCCACTTTGTTCGTGATTCACAATATAGCATTGTTAATTAAAACACTTGATTAAATCATTTAAATAAAACAATAATTCAAAATTTTATATATTAAAATACGAGATTTTTCAAATAATTTCGTGTTGATATATTGTTAAATTAATAAAATATTAATCATAATTATCTATTTTTTAGATTCTTCTAACGAAAAGATAATAAAAAAATATGTGTGCTATGAAGTAATAAATTACAAAATAATTTAAGATATTTAAAGTTTTTTTTTTTTTTTTACCAAATATTAAACATAAATTAATAGTGAATATCGAAATTCTAAATAATATAAAAATTACATTGAAAATATATAATTATATCTTGAATAAAGTGAGTCGTCTTAAAAAATATAAAAATGTGCGCACAATAATAAATAATCTTTTTTATTTATTTGAAGAAAATAAATATTATGATTCTATGCCGACCTGTTTTTATGATGACTTTTTTAATTCTATATTTATTTATTTTGTTGGATAAATAAGTAAGCACATACGATTGATCCTAATCAAGTATTAATAAATTCCGAGAGAATAATAAAAGAGTTTCCTTCTTTAATACGTACTGAATAAATAAGGATCATTTTATTTTTATATGCATCGGTATTTATTTCTACATTATTATCCATTTTTTTTTTAAATTGATACAATAAATAAATAATTTGGTATCGATCAAAAATAAAACTTTCTTGACTGATGCTGATTTATGGAATTACATAATCTATAAATCTTTTTATTTATTTAGGTATTTTAACCTTTGATTTGAACTCTATTGTAGACGTGATTAGCGAAGTAAATGAATAATTCAAATATTTTTTATTTGCATGAGAATTTTCTTATATTTCTTATTTATTGCCAGAATTATTTTAGTATTCTTGTACTAGATATATCCCTTGTTGATCACATCCTTTACTGTTGTTCGCATTTTGGTTAAGATCCTATTCTTAGTGTGTCTTCTTTCCATGATCGATAGTTGTCTGGTGACTCGCATCTCGACTAAGCGCCACAAAAAAAGTATTGCAAGAAAACAGCCTAAAAAAATGATAGATTAAAAAGTTTTTACGTGCAATATTAATACATGTATGTTTGCAAACTGATAAAACATTATTATGCTTGTACTGAACACTCGAGTTTGAATTACCATATTGCTATAATGAAAAATATATAATATCGTTATCAAAAATATATTATTTGTTCTGAATTATAGTAGTAAATAAAAACTTTAAATGTGAAAAATAAAACAAAAATTTTCATATTATTAATCTTCTAAAACGAATTTTTGAAGGATGCAGTATTAGTTTCAAACTTCGTTTGAAATTATTATAAATTTGAACGATTTAAAATAAAGTATACAACTTTTCTAGTTTGTACTGAATTTCTGAAAATATTTTTCCGATTTATAACATTGGCCCTGCGAGAAATTACGATTTGTTAATCGTCTTTTCGTTTATTGCTGAGAATTTCAGAAACTAATAATATTGAACTTGTAATATGTAAATATACTTGGGAATCATTTCGTGTCAGTGATTGACGTATTTTAATATCTTCAGAAAATTGAAATTTTGTTGCTTATGTATATATATATATAGTTAAAGGTAAAGATGTTACACATCAGAAGAGATTTTTCTATTCTAATTGATTATTTTTTTAATAATAGGTATAATTTGCAGAACTGAAAGCAATATTTTATTTATAAATCAAATTATCAGATATATTTTTAAATCGATATACAGTATTTTGTTATTTTATACTACAGAATATTCGTTTCTTTTATAAATAAACATATTTTTTTTATTCTATACATTATTTAATTTTCCTAAAGCTATCTTTAATGACAAAAAGCAATTTAAAATAAATTTATAATTATATTTTATTAAGAAATTTTGATAAAACGCAGATTCTATAATATATAACCTATTGTATAAATTTTTTTTTTACAAATCGATCTATTCCAGTCCCATATTTCTACATTTTGCAAGGAACTGAAGCGATCCTTCGATCCTGATTCTTCATTTATAGACCTTTTGCATTTTTACGCCCCTTTCCAATCAGTAGTACTAAGAGACGGAGCCAGTTCTAACCACAGGCTGCATTCTCACCCATGGAGGAGGGCGGGTTAGTGAAGGACGGGGATCGCCAGGCCGGGCTAGAATCCCGAAAAACTTTTCAAGAGATGTCGAATCCTGGTCTTTCTGCATGACAAGCCAGCACGTTATCACTCAGCTATTCGGCAACCTCATTTACACTCTGATTTCATCATGGAGTCGGCCTGGTAATCTCATGGTAAATCATTCGTTTGCTATTTATCTAGGTTTAATTCCAAGCTCCCCTCTCAATATTTTTTTCAGGGGTGGTCCAGACCTAATTCATTGAATACCATCTTTTTTACCTGACAACCAATTCCACCCCGATTATGGGCAACTTATGGTAGTCGTAAATAACTACTTATTAACTTCTGATTGGAAAGGGCGTAAAACAAAACAGAAAGAGAAGAATAGGAAGCAAGGAAAAAAACGACTTCATATGATTGTGGGCGGCTCCGAGTGATGTCTGTTATGGCCTTAGCATTCATTCTGAGAAAAATGGAACGTGACATAAAGCTGTAATCAGTACCAAATATTCTTTATGGTTCGATTAACGGTTATACGTTTGCTTTCGAAATTTAACAATCTTAAAAATTTTTTCAAGGACATTTGAACAATCATACAAAATTTATTTTTCAAATATAAAAACAAAATTTAAAAGTACTTATTTGCGAATGCATAATTAAAAATATTTCGAGCGATCTGTGTACATTTCTAATAGATATTGAATTGTATCAGTAAATAAACAATTCATTAGTTATTAAAATTAATCATTACGCTTATTAATGATTCAAATAATAATTATAAATCTATCATTCAGAAAAAATTATAAATTTTCTTTCTACTTCTTTTGTTTCTAGAATTAAAAACAGCGCAAGAATTAATCATTTTAATTAAATTACTGAAATAATAAATTTGTAATATTATAAAATCTCAAGTCCATTAACAAAAGTCTTCAAATATAAGAATTGAAAAATATCGTTTGATTAGCTTGGGATTAAACTTTTTAAATATTTTTCAACATACGATTTCTTAAAAATTGTGCCAAGTTGGAATTTTTGTAAATATTTCATAACAATAAATGTAGCCACCATTACTTTTGAATTTAATATATCAATCTAAATATAATAAATAAAAACATGTCATTTATGAAATATTGAATTTCTTATAGAAATTTTTTTCTTAAAACATAAATAATTTCTAAATATTTACATTATTATTTTAATATAGTGATTATATCTATGTACGATATTTATTCTATCGAAATTTCGTTAAATTGATAGATTCATTAAAATTAGTGCGATTTTTTTTTTGTTAGAAAAAAATTTAAAATTTTTCATAAAATATTCGTGAGTAATCAAAACGAAATATTAAAATCAATTAATATATTTGATAAACCATTACTTTATATAAATTATTTTAATCATAACTAGGTTTTATAACCTTCAGCAATTTTTAAATAATAGCAATATATAATCAAAGTAAGAATCTTTAAACATCAATGATATTATATAAGTTGTGTTACATGCTTCAAATATAAAATTTTATAGGCCCATTCAAATCAAAATATAATAGAAATTTTTAATTTATAAAAAATTTTAGAAATTCATTATGTTTTTCAATTTGTTCGTTGCAATGTAATCTTATTTGTTTTAAGTAATTTAGTGTACTCGAGTACAAATATTTTCTTATTAATTAAACAACTTGAATGGATCAAATAATAACAAGAAAGAAAGTAAATTTATTATAAAAGAATTAAGTTCACAAAAATAATTAAGTGACTAATTATCAGAAAGCATATTGCTGTATAAGTTACTTGATAAAAATTTTTACTTTTGATTGCAATGTTGTGGAAAGCAAAAGTTATTTCTCTGTCATTGAAATAAATAACTAGGGGAACCCGAGGTAGCACGGGGTACCGGGGCGCAATGGGGCAGCACTTGTTCTGCCCTTATATGGGGCTGTAACCTAAAAAGTGTAACTATCAGTGCATGTTGAGACAGAACTCGGTCAGCCATGTTGGTCCACTTATAGAGATGTTTGTGAATTGTAGCAGTAGACGAGTGTGTTTGGACCCGTTTTTCTAATACTTGATGAATCTGTCTTCAAGGTAAGCCATATTTATTTGTTTATAGTACAATAAAACTAAGTGAAGGTGGGAAGCACATATAATTAGCTCTAGTTTAATGGTATTGATTCGGTTTTAAACTTAATTGTAGCGCATGAGTACGATCCTAAGCTAAACAAGGTTCCAGGGGCGGAACGGGAGGGGCAGAACGGGACACTACCCCGTTCTACCCCGTTAAAAAATGAAATTATTTTTGTACTCAACGTAATTTTTGTCACTGAAGTAAGCTTTTCCTTTTATTTCAAACGGTACGAAGCTATACGAAATCAACAAAAAGACAAGAATGGTCAGCTGAATCTATGAGTAATGCTATGGCAACGGTTATTTCAGGTCAAATGGGATATTTAAAAGCGTCAAATCAGTTTGACGTTCCACAAACGACATTAGAAAGATACGTTAAAAAGAAAACGGAAAATCCTGATTATCAAGTAG
>WUQG02020040.1:0-11466 GCA_011317285.2 Androctonus mauritanicus | reverse complement strand
TGTTAGCGATGTAATAATCGATATCGATGCTAGATGTTTCATGCGTTTATTCTCACTTACATAGTACGAATAAACACATGAAACATTGCTAGCATCGATATCGAAACAAGCGATGCGTTCTATGTAAGAACGCATCGCTTGTTTCCTTCCTTATAGTAGAGCATTGTTTCGCCTGTACTACGTAATGGACTTGCGCAAATAGTGATCTTTCGGACTTTAACTTTTTCTATGTTTGGTTATTTGTGAGACACCCTGTATATATAAAACAGAATAAAAGCAACTACAATATCTCTAAATAAGAATAAAATACTAAAAATTAAAAAAACAATTTCGGGAGATGATATGGAAAAAGTGATCTAAGAATTAGTTCCCGTGTCGTTGCACAATAATTAATCACAAAGATAAACATTTATAAATATATTTTAATATTTGTTGAAATGTGCTTCTCCAAATCTGATAAGCTGCTAGATATTGCTTATAAATAAAAGAAACTAAGTAAGCAGACTAACAATTTAAAGAGTCATTTTATCATGATTTTTTCATTCTACTTTTAGAAAGTAAAATTTATATGATTTATATGCTAAATATATTTGTGCATTACTAATAATTTTTAAAGTAATTGGTTGATTTAAATGAAATTTGGTAGGATATTCTATCAATAAAGATAATCTTAACACTGCATCTTTTAATAATTTTAATCATTTTTAAAATGGCAGAATTTTAAACTTTTGAGGTACAGCATTAAACAGCATAATAAAGCACTTTATTCATAAATATATACCATCAATATACTATAGACATATACTTCTGAAATACTTTATTAATATATTTTAAACTAATAATTGGATTTTTATGAAATTTAGTAAGAAAAAAGTCATTGGTTGATAACACGTCAATTAATTCTTTATGTTTTCAACTATTTAAAACTAGAAAACATTCAAAAAATTCAGAAAATTTCTCACTAATAACTTTTGAATTTGATTATGACCTTCAGTAAGGTTCAAGCTCTTAAAGTTAACTTTGAAGTAAATTTAATTAATCCTGTAGGTATATCCATTTAAGAATAGTGACATTCAGAGATCTCTTGTATTAAGTATTCAACTATTTGATAGCTTTTCATGACATTCTATGTATTTTTATTTATTTATGCCACTAGCACAATTTTAAGCGTGCCAAGTAAAAAGAATAAAAAAAAATGACAACAACAATAATAAAGTTAATTTTTCCAAAGTTTGCTGAAGTTAATAGCAACTCTAATAATAATGATCTTTGCACTCTTGTAGTTCTATGTTTTTCAACATGAATGTGTTCAGTAGATCTGATTCTTACATCAAGTTTCTTGATCTTTATCCTTTCAGTAAATATTTGACCATCATCAGTTCGAGACATCAAATTTATATCTTACTTTATTATCCTTTATTCAGTTAGTTGAGCATTAAACAAAAATAACTTTTGCTAAATAGAAATTGTGTGATTGAGCTTAGAAAAATAGAGGAAAAGTTAATATCTTGAATTATAGTATGATCAATTTTGTCTAAGTAAGTCTGAAAGACTGCTCCATAAATCAAAATGCCATAAATGATATTTGAAGTAGAATCAGAATTTTAAAATAATTAAATTACTGTATGCTTTAAATATTTTATGTTGGGCATATTTTACAATTACTTGATAAAAGGATTAAAAAATATATCTACAATATAGATAAAGGTATTGGTAATAGAATTTTTAACACAAAAGAGCAAAAATCAGTAATTTATTGATTAAATGGAAAGATGCAATAATTCTTTAAGTTGAAAAAATCCTTTAAAAGGAAAAACAGCAGAGAAATTATGCAATAAGAGAAAAGATATTATTATTCTGATCAATTAAGTAGATCCCAATGAGATCATGAGTGCTTGGAAATAGTGTCTAAAAACAGGGCTATATTAACTTTACTATTAAAAATTCATTATTAATCCTTTTTGAAAGTGAATATATATTTATTTAAAATTTTTTAGTGTTGTATAAGAACTTTATCATCTATAGTTTATTTTATACAACATTCAAATTTATCTATTAATCTTTGTTGTTTTGAACTTAGCATTTCCAAGGAGATATTGTAAGGAACACTATTCTTTTGAATTTACTTTTTGTAAGCAGACTGAAGTGGATTATTAAAAATCAAAAGTGCTTTCTGTACTTTTGTAGTTATTGTTTTTTTTATTGTAAAAACATATACTTTTCTCAGCACTATAGTTATTATTTATGCTATATGAAGACAATAGTTTTAGTTTTAACAGATTATCATCACAATAAACTTAACAGTTACAAAAATACAAAAACCAGATACAAAAAAGATGTTTTTTATATATCAGATCATTGATCAGGAACTTGAACCCTTTGTCAATTGCATTAACCAATCACAAAATTTATTGATGACATTGTTATCGTAAGTATAAGTGTCATAAGTTAAGGACAACCTGTAATATGCTACTATTTCATTTGCTAAATGAAAAATTTTTTTGAAATATTAAAGATTCACATTTTGTTGTGTTATTATATGGAGAAAATTAATCATTCCATTATGTTAAACATGGAATTTATGTTATGTTCCATATAAATCTTTTGGATGGATATATTAAACAATTATAGAAAGTTTATATTGTTTTAGAAGATATCTGATAAATTTTTAGTATAACAAAATTGATATCTTGTACTTTCTATCATGTATCATGACACAAATCTTTAACTCTCCAAGCATAATATACTTTACTAAATGAAATAGTGAAAATTTTAATTTTTGACAATTCTTCCAAAATGATGCATTTTAGAATGTTATCATTTGGATGCATCAACATAATTCTATTGGATTCAATAGTGGAAAATATGAAAAACATGATTCTTCTACTTAATTAGCCATATAAAAATTATTTACATAGTAATAGAAAATTTTTTTAAATGCTAAAAGTTTCAAAAAGAAATAATCAGTTTAAATAAATAAAAAATCCGAATTATTCAAAATTTTTAAATCAAATTCAATATTCAAATTAAAAGAATTGTAAACTTTCCTGTGTAATATTTTTAATGATAAGTAAAAAAAAATAGTCTAAATATTTTTGATTATGATTTTCATTTATAAACTATTTTCAGAATGTTGCTGCTAGTTCTGGAACTGGTCAAAATGATTTTGATAAACTGAGTACTATTTTGAATGAAATACCTCAAATAGAATATATATGTCTTGATGTGGCAAATGGATATTCCGAATTATTTGTGGAATTTGTGAGACAAGTTCGAAAAACATTTCCAACTCACACTATTATGGTATGTATTTCAAATAGTTTTGCATTATATCAAATTGAAATATACAATTATAAATTTCATATATCTTATAATTTAGGCAGGTAATGTTGTTACTGGAGAAATGGTAGAAGAACTTATACTTTCTGGAGCTGATATAATTAAAGTTGGTATTGGACCTGGATCAGTATGTACTACTCGCAAAAAAACTGGAGTTGGTTATCCACAATTAAGTGCAGTCATTGAATGTGCTGATGCAGCCCATGGTCTTGGAGGACACATAATCTCTGTAAGCTATTCATTGGTGTAAATTATTAGTTGGCAAGCTACTAGCAGGAATAATTTTCTTAAAACTGAAAAAAAATGTATAAGTTATATAATGTTTATTTCTATGTATAGTTTTTTCAAGAATATTTTAATTTATTTAATCAAATAGCAAAGATTGTTAAGCAAGAAATGTGATTTAATTACAGAAATCTCTTGCTTAGCAATCTTAGTTAATATCAGAAATGACTTTTTATTGTAAACCTTGCATTATTTTTCGAATAATTACTCATTTTATAATAGTAAAATTATGTTGATTTTGTATAGTTTGTAAATAACAGCACTAAACAGCAGTTAAAAATAACAACTAAAACTTTTTTTAATGGAACATTTTCGGTTGGTATACAACCATCTTCAGCATTAAGAACAGAATCTTCTGTTCTTAATGCTGAACTAAAACTAAAACTTTATTCATGAAGTTTTGTTCATACACATTACATATCCTCTGAATTTCAACCATCTTCCAACACCATTTCTTTAAAGGTGTATGGACAAAACTTCATGAGTCGAGTTTAGGAATAGTGTTGGAAGTTTTGAGATGGTTGATGAACTGACATGCTTGATGAAAGTGATCAATAGAGGCCATTTGTGATGATTGACAATCCTGTTGAAAGAGTCAATCAAATGGTTTGCAGGCATCATCATTTCATAATATCTGACATTTCTTACAAATTTCCTCAAATTTCAATGACAGTTCTCCATGAAATTGTGACTAAGATGTTAGGCTATCAGAAATTCTACACAAGACAAGTGTCAAAACAATTCAGATGTTCACAGGATACAGTGAATAAGGCCTGTGTTAGTGCTATTGTGAAGAAGGGAATGACTTTCTGGATAAGATTGTGATATGAGATGAGACATGAGTGCATTTTGTAAATTGCGACAAAAAGCAATTCAAACAATAGATGCCCATGGATTCACGTAAAAATCCAAAGAAGATTAAACAATTTTTCACCAATAAGAAGCTTATGGTTACAATGTTCTGGGACTGAAAGAGAATCTTGCTGACTGAATTTATGGCATCAGGGATGACCATCACTTCAGAGATTTACTGCAAAACATTTAAGAAATTCTGGAGGGCAATCCAGAACAATAGGCAAGACATATTGTTATTAGATATGGTCCTTCCCCATGACAATATGCAGGTACACAAAGACTACTTGAGCAATTCCAATGGAAATTGTTGGATCACCCACCCTACAATCTGAACCTTTTACCAAGTGATTTTCATCTATTCGCAAAGATGAAAATGTGGTTGGGGGCACAGTGGTTTGAAGTCAATGAAGAATTGATGAGTGGCATAAGGAATTAAATTGACTGAACTCCCATGCAGCAACTGTTCATGATAAGGACATACAAAAGTTTGTACCATGCTATCACAAATGACTCAATCCTTGTGGTGAATATGTTGAGAAATAGTATAGATATGTAAGAAATATACATATTGTATATAATAAATTTTCTCCATTCTTGTTTTCTTTTACTAACTCATTAAAGGTTTTCTGAATGACTCTCATATTGTAGTGTGCCCCATCCCGACTCTCATATTTATGCAACATAGTCTGTGTATGGATTCACATGATCAGTTGACTCATGCTTTATTGTGAAAAACTTATTGAGAAAAATCCCATAATTTCCATTTTGATTTGTCAGTTTTTTTTGTATCACACACACATGTGGATGGATAAAAGGACAAAAAATTTGCAGAAAACAAAAGTGATGAGATTGCTGGTAGTTTGTGGATACAAAAAAAATAGCTGTAACATTAAAAAAATCTAAATGTAAAGTGTTTGGAACATAATGAAAAGACAAAACATTTTTTATGAAACAGTAATAAAACAGTCTGTTACTTTCTTATGCTTAACTGCTCTTATTGGTACTTATCTATAATTTGCAAGCAATATTCAGCACAAATGAGCAGACCTTGGTAATTCTTATGAAAATTTTTTATTATTTTTAATAGTGCTTTCGGTGTTATGGCCATCTTCAGCTCCTACAAAGAATGTTCTTTGTAGGAGCTGAAGATGGCCGTAAGGCCGAAAACGCTACTAAAAATAATAAATAATTTTCATAAGAATTACCAAGGTCTGTTCATTTGTGATGAATATTGCTTGCAAATTATAGACAGTCTATGTTATTTACTATTAAAAGCAATTCCAAATATATTAAAACAAACTTTATTTCTTGAACAAGTTTCAATGCTAGAAATCTGTGAGATCAAGGCCAAAGAAATTTGAGGAGATATAGTAGTTTCTAAATGTATGGATAGAAAATCAAACAAAAAAACTGATCTAAGACAAACCTGTTCTCTTAAAAGAAATTCTTATTAATTTGTGAAGACTTTAAAAAAGAAAAAACTGAAAATTCTAAAGATGTGCTTTTTTTCAGTTCAAATAATGGCTAGTTTGCTGATTTTATAAACTACTATAGCTTCTATGCTTTCAATAATGAGTTACTTTTAAATCTTTTCAAGATAAACTGTTAAACTTACTGTATTATATTATTATTAAATATTAATTTAAAATATATTTAAATTGTATCTATTTTTTGAATTAAGAACTAGTAAATTTGTTTCAAATTTCAGTAATATGTGTATTCTGCTCCTAATCCCATTTTCCCTATAAGTCTTATTACTTTTATTGTATGATTTTCTATAGCATGAGATCTCGTAAGAATGCACTTATCAGATATCTTTGTCAAAATGTATGAATAATATCAAAAGTTTTTGTAGAATAATCATATATATTATTTTATTATTCTATAAATAATTTTTGATGAATATATCATTCATATTTTTGATTGAATATGTATTATCCTGAAAATCATATTTGAGGAGCATATGCAATAAAAATTGATTTCTTTAAATTATCAATGATGCAGTTGACTAGTTTTAATTCAGAATGAAAAATAAAATGATTACCAATAAATTTATTTTATTTTATTTAGTTTTCTGATTAGCTTTCTGTAAAATTATTTATTTAAAAAAATAATTCAAGTTTTTAAATTTGTTTTTAAAATTTTTTGGCATTAATAATAAATGGATCAAGAATTTTCATTATTACTGATTTAAATATAATATTATATAAATTAATGCTTAATTAGTTTATATTATATTTTTAATTCTTGAGATGTTTTTAAGGATGGAGGATGCACCTGTCCTGGTGACGTTGCTAAGGCATTTGGTGCAGGAGCAGATTTTGTTATGGTTGGAGGAATGCTTGCAGGCCATGATCAATCTGGAGGTGATATTATTGAAAAAAATGGAAAAAAGTTTAAGTTATTTTATGGTATGAGTTCAGCTACTGCTATGAAAATGTATCATGGAGGTGTTGCTGAATATAGGTAAGATTATACAAAGATCTTGCATCAGCTTTTTAAATATTGCAAAAAATTTTAAATGATATATTTTTTTAATCAAAATTCTTGATTAAAATTTATACAAATAATTAAAATCTTATTATTCAAAAGAGAAAAACCCAGTAATTAGCAAATACCTGATTTTTTTTTTTCATAAAAACTATATAAATTTATATACAGGCTTCTATAAATGACTGCTTCTAAGTCAATATCTAGATTCAATAACAGCATTACTAGCAAGTTTTCCACAGCGTTTATTATTGTAAAATGTTTTTGGACTATCGTAAGAGTCCCTCATCAGTACACTACGATAAAACTCATAGTGTACTGATGAGGGACTCTTATGATAGTCTGTAAACGTTTTACAATAATAAACATTGTGGAAAACTTGCTAGTAGTGCTGTTATTGAATCTAGATATTATATACAGTATAGTGCATTTAATGTTCCATTTAGTTTATGATGATATCTGCAATCAAAATCCATTATTAAAAAATTTATAAAATAGAATTTAGTTGAAATATTTAAATCATTGAATGGACATGTATCTTTCAGGCATTTATTTTGTTAGAATTATTATATAGAACAGTAGGAAGATGCACTAGTGAATTCTGTTTATGAAAAGATGACTTAATTTTATAGCCAAACAATTTCATATTCAAAAGTAAATAAATCTTAAATATTTTGTATGTTAAATAAAAAAAGAAATATTTTTGATTTTCTTATGTTGTAAATATCAATATAATAAATGGTTTATATGGAATATTCAATTATATATGTTTCTCTAGTTATGAACATTCATACTGATGAATGTGAAATATCATTTTCAAACTGTGTAATTTTATATTTTATTGATTGCTAGAGCAATATAATGTAAAATTGTATTACTCTAGCAACCAATATAAGTTAATTAACATATTATGGCAGTATTTCAAGATGATGGTGATTTATACCAAAAAGTCCTTGCTTCATATTTGGAACTTTTTATTCAGATCTGTGAAATAAGAAACTTTTAATTGGTCCAATTGTGAAACTTATTACAAAATACAGGTGCTAGAAATAGAAATTTCTAATATTGGAAGATAGAGAACATTCAGACATTAATAGTTCATTTTTGTAATTTTGGATTTAATTTTTAATTATATTCTATTTATTATAATTAACTTATATGTTTTTATGCTATGTTTTATTTTCCGTATTTGTAGAGCTTCAGAGGGCAAAACTGTGGAGGTACCTTATCGTGGCAATGTAGAAGCCACTTTACAAGATATTCTCGGTGGTCTTCGATCAGCGTGCACATATACTGGAGCAGGGAAATTAAAAGAGCTTCCAAGACGTACAACATTCATCAGGGTCACCCAACAGGCAAATGAAATATTCCATAGTGAGACATGTGAAAATTAAAATCTATTGTGATGTTTTTTAATAATAATAGTTATTTATTTTTAAATTAAATTATTTATTATCTTGTATTATATATAATAGTAGTTGATATAGTTTTGTTTGATAGATAGATGCATAAATAGCTACGGAAAGAAATGATAAAAAATTGCAAATCATTCTGAAAATTCTGTTTTGGGATGAAGCACATGATGCCATTTACAACTGTGATACTGTAAAATATATATATATAAAAGAAAATTTAAAAAATTGTGTAATTAAATTAAATGTACTGTACTTTAACTTTAACTAGTTAAAATTCTATAAAAATTCACAATTAATATTCAGAAGTTTGTATAAAAGTTTTATTTAAGAACATTATGAAACTTTTTATAACTTAAATGAATACAAAAATAGGTTCTGAAAAAATCTTTTCAAAATTTTTTAACGAGTGGAAAAAGATTTTATGTTCCAAATTAAATAAAATTAATTATCACTTTCCATATATTATTGGAAATCTGATTCCAGTTATATTGAATTGATATATAAGAAGAAAATAAAACTTATTTTAGTACAAAATGATTCATTATCAATAAAAAGGTAAATTTATGATATCTGCAAAATAATTTTCATTAGAAAAGTAAGGGTTTATAATTCAAAATAAATAACTATTTTACGTACTATTTTTTTCCTCTGTTTTTGTTCTTGCCGGAATTAATGTATCTCTTAGCATTGCTTTATTATGTGGTAATTTTTATTCACTAATATTTTGCTTTTCAACAATGTTTTCATGATGGTAAACCAATAAGTATCATCATCATTACATTGAATTAAAAGAAACAAAAATATTTTTAAATATATATTTTAGTTATGTTGGAGTGTTGAAAAGAATTGACAGTAATTAAATAAGTTAAAAAAAATTGCTGAGCTTACACTTGAAACTTTTACAGATCTCTCAATTTACTAACATCTATTCTTTTTTTATATAAATTAAAAAAATTTATTGAAAATTATAAACTAATTCTTTTTTTTTCTTTTTTTTATTTTTTCCCAAAGTTCCCTGTTCCTCATAATGTTCTTCAATAATTGCCATGATTTAATTCAAATACCATAGTTCAAGCCTGAGTCCCAGTCTTTAGTAATAATGTTAATGAGATGATCTGATTAATTCTTTATTTAAACAAGACCATTGGAGATAGGAGCATTTCAAGAATGGTGACAATTGTCTTAAATTTTTGGATTTATGCTTAATAAAAAAAGAAATACATCAGAATTTTTATTATCCTGTATGATTCTCAATCGAGAAAAGAATTTTGACGTGCAGATCTCTTATTTTATTTTCGAGTAATTAATTAGAATCTCAAACAGATCTTTAAATTTGATTTTTTATTAACAAATCAGGATAATAAAAATCCTTTTGCATTTAAGAATATTTGATATATAAAAAATTTGATATTTTTATAAAAGAAAGCTAAACGTTTATAATTTTTTTAAAAATATTTTCGATGAGTGTGTGTAAAATTAATAAAAATTGTATTGCATTTTAAAGAAAGTGATAAGTAAAGCTATTGCAAGAACATGTCAGTTTTGTTTATTTTATTCATAAAATATAATAGAAATAACAAATATTAATCATAATTTTTGTGGAAGACTATACATAAATTTGTACTATTATTTTGGTAATGTAAAACATTAAATATTAATAATGAATCAAAAAAATCTCCAAAATGCGATATTAATTTAAATGATTACCATTAAATTTAGATTAAAGTAAATATTAGATTAAATTAATTTATATAATTTAGCTTATGGTTGTGCTGTACTACAGTAAAACTTTGTTAAGGAAAGATATTGATTAACAATTCAGTTTCTATAGAGCCCCATTGTTTTTATTAATGATAAGTTTTTGATTAACAATATATTTATTATATAACGTATGCATAAATTCTGGCTAATCAAGGTGTGTAAATTGATTTAGCCTATCACAGGTAATAGATGACATCGTTTTATAAGCATTCGAAATTTAGATAGCTTTCTTTTCATTTGCTTAAACCATTCATGATATTAAGCTAAAGAAATAATTTTATGTTCTATTTATATTGCTTTTTGTACATTATTTTTTCATTATTAATTTATGTTTCTTTTAATATTAATGCTTTAATATATTTATATAATATTTATTAATTCAAATGATAAGATTAAATAATAAAAATTATATTTTTATGATAGAAAAGATGAATTTTTAATCATTTTGAAGTAAATTTAATCTTTAACATATGTGGTATTTATATTTTATTATTTAGTTTTGTGAAAACAGTTATCATTGTTAACCAAGATACCACTGTATTTTAAATTAATAAAATATTCTTATGATAAACAAATATAATAACTATTATTTTATGAACAGATGCAAGATTATAACTTGAATCTTTGTATCATAGTTATAATTAAATAAATTTTATACCTGAAATACGAACTCATCATTAATCTTTATACAGTCAAGCCTCGATAAGATGCCATCATCCGTTTGGAGATGATTTTGGAGGCCAATCGGGGTTGGAGGTTTATTGAAAACACATGTAGTTTAGGTAGAAAATGAACTCCGAATTTATTAAATTAAATCAAATACAGTATATTTATATTTAGCATCCAAATTTAACATTTCTAAAAAACTGTATATGTACAGTACTATATAGGAAATATGTCCATCTGCTGTTCTGATCCTTTACTTTGAGTTCTCTGTAAAACACAATGTACACAGCTTACTGTACAGTATCTTTATTTGCTCAGTATGCAATAAACAATGGAAACACTCTAGTTCTTATGATCTTAAATTTTCTACAACCTAGGTATGAACTAAGGTTGTAGAAAACACTCCCCAAAGTTGTCTTAAGAGACATGATTAACTGTTAATTCTATCTCTCCCACTTGCTGGTTAAAAATGAATCTTTAATATTTTATATACAGTACTGATGAATTTCGGGATGTAAGTCACTTTACATGCCGCTGGCGGATTAACAAGAACAAATACAATACCAAAAGGAATATTCGTTTAGACATTTCTGCTTGCAGATAGCATCTTATTGTGGTTTGCCTTTTCCATTAACATAGGGAAGATCTGTTCTGC
>WUQG02020029.1:0-11466 GCA_011317285.2 Androctonus mauritanicus | reverse complement strand
GTGTATTTTCGATTTCGATTTGAAATTGAGGTAATTGGCCACCATTGAGTACTTTGTGTTCCAAATGTTCACTTCTTGAATAAAATATAAATTTTTATTCTTCAATAAAGG
This sequence comes from Androctonus mauritanicus, assembly GCA_011317285.2. NCBI lineage: Eukaryota > Metazoa > Arthropoda > Arachnida > Scorpiones > Buthidae > Androctonus > Androctonus mauritanicus. The sequence goes on along the minus strand of WUQG02020029.1, from coordinate 11,355 downwards.
AATAAGAAAGAGAAAAAAACTTTTTTATTCATAAATTTTTTTGGGTATATGTTTAAGGAACGATTATTTTCTAACGTGTTATAGCGGGTTACTTTAAAGATTTTGAAAAGAGAGCGGAAGACACACAAACTTCAAATGCATAAAAAATTCAGAAAGTGAAGTTGATATTGTTAAAGAAAGAAAACGTTTTCTTTTTAACGAAACAGTGGTAAGGAAGATATAATTATTAAATGAATGTTATATAAGAGGTATACTTTTCTTTTGTTTTAGGTATATTGTTTTTTGGGGACTTATGTATATATTTATTCTTTGTTTCGTGTTATTAATATTGTTAATAAAAATTTAAATTTCTTATGTTGAATTAAAGAAAGTTATTAAATTTTAATTGGTTTTGGAACCTAACTCTCCTTTCTGTATTGGCGCCAGGTCCCATATAACACTGTTTCACACAACACGGTGTTTTTTAGGAACCTATTTACTGTGTTAGAGAAGGGATGCCTGTATTTGAAAAATATTTTATATTTTGAATAGTATTTAATCATATTTTAAGACTAAAATGAAAAATATTCAGTTAGAATATAAAAAAGAGAATATGAATTAAAAAAAACACTGATGAAAAATGGGAAGATAGAAAGTCTTAATGCTTTATATATTATTCTTAGAAATTTTTAGATATGTTTTAAAAATTTAAAAATTATGCAAATTATTTTGACCCTCGAAAGGTTTTTAAAGTTTAGATAAAAATACTTTTTACTCATGAAAACAAATAGAATTCAAATATATACTAAAAATGATTTATCCGGATTTGACAGGATTAAATCCACTCTGGATGAAGGAACATCTCAATAATTTGAAAAATGGCGAAATTATTCCTTTGGCAGTAATTTCTAAACTTTATACAATCTCTTTTCATATAAGATTAATCGCAATCACCTTTTTTCATAATCCACGCATATATTTATTAGAATAAATAGAACTTATATATGATATTCCGTATTGTATGGAATTGTTTTCAAAAACACCTATTAATTTTCCTATTATTTTGTGTTCTTCTAAGGTCTCATAAATCTCAAGTGGAGCGCATTCACGTTTTTAAAAATGCTTCAGTATGGAATATAAAAATTACACACAATCATGCATAATACATGACAATGACATTTGAGATTTTATTTACATAGTAGGCCTATATTTAATTAAACACATGCAATATAGTACTGTACTAAATGTTTATGTGTGAATTTCGGAATAACAAAAGAAATCAGATTTATGTTTTGTTTTTGTTTGAGACAAATCACTGCAGTAGTGGACTCAGAAAAATGACAGGGGCACAATAATATAAATAATTATATTGCTAATAATTTAAACCAGCGTTTCCCAAAATATGTTCCGCAGAACAGCTGTGTTCCGTAGAAAATTATGAAAATTAATATAAGCCTTATATGATTTTAAATGCTGTGCCAAGTTGAAAATAGAGTCACTAGTTTATTTTAATATTTTCATAGAGTTTTATTTTACATAATCGCAATTTGATAAATATTTCTTTTGTTTTCTTAACTCTTATATTTACTTGCCTAATTTATTTATTATTAATGTCTACCTATATTATAAAATAACCAAGGTGTTCCATAAAAATTTCAGGATTTGTAAAGTGTTCCGTTATAGAAAAAATTTAGGAAACGCTGATTTAAACGATTGCTGAATATTTATTGTTTTTCTTCAAATGATAGTGGCTTACCCTGAATTCGCTGTATGGTAAATTTGAAAAAGGAGAGAATTTTGAAAATACAAAATAAAAAATTAATAATTTTAAATGCTTACTTGTAATTTATTTTTTATAATTATTAAAAAAAGTTATACTAGAAAGAAACTCGTTTATCCAAATTTGGTTATCTGTATTGTGAAGAAACAGTTCCGATAAATAGAAATTCAGATAAACGAATTCTGGTACATCCTGATTTTTTTAATAATTATAAAAAATAAGTTACAGGAAAACATTTAAAATTATTATTTTTTATCATCTGTTAAAATTGTTAAAATTTAATTCTCTTCACGAATCTATTGTAAATATTTAATTTATAAATTAGCTTTGTATTATTACTGACAATTTAAAAATAGATGGTTAGAAAAATATTAATATTTTAATAAATCATAAATTTTTATAGTTGACAACAAATTATAATAATCTAGTAAGTTTTAGTAGAAGCGATTTAATAGCTTTACTAAGCATTTTGTGACAGCGAAGATCTTGCTGTCCTCGAGAAACCAGAAGCCAGGTGTAGGACATTCTGGCGCCAGTTATATCTATATAATTAATTGTCTACTTAAGAATTAAAAGTTGCAGTTTTATATTTAATTATAGAAAATTTTAATAAAAATTATTTTAAATATACAGTAATTGTTGTTAATAAGATTCCACAAAACTTTATACAATATTATATAAATATTATATATTTTTAACTTTATTATGATTAGGCCTATTACTGATTACATAAAATGATGATAAATCTTATTTCATTGTCTTTAATTTAATATGTTATATAAGCTATATATTTCAGTATGCCAATCTAATGAAAACTATTGCATTGAACAAAAATATCTTTAATTAATGATATATTAAAATATTTTAATATCATTAATCATTAATAAAAAATATATTGAATATATCATAAATGCACAGTAAAAATGTTATAAGTAACATAACAAGCAAACATTTAAACCATTTATTAAATAATATATAATTTTAGAAATTAAAATCAATAATTAAAATAATTACTCAATGCTGCTCAGTAACTAACTTAATTAAAACAAATAAGAGTATATGAAAAATTTGTATTTTGATTTTAATATATTAACTATACATGTAATAAAAATCAGCAACAGAAGTGATCTATAAATTACGTTTTACTGTTTTTTTGATAAATACAAAAAATATTTGTTCCTTGCAAACACTACATTCAATCTATAAAATGCTGTACTGTACATATTAATAACATATTATCCTATAAGAACTTATTTTAAGTCAGGTGGTTTTGCAATTTTCGTTGATTAAAAAAAAGAATGCAAAAATAATAAATGAAATTATCCAAAATATCACAAATACATCCATCAAAAATTTAAATATATTTTATCTTTTTATCCTCAAGATTAGAATATAAATAAATAAATATTCTGAGGATCTCTGGTATTTCCTGTTTCTAGATTATCATTACAATTTCGTAATCGATAAAAAAATTCAATCAATTCTGAATTTTTTGAATTTTTCAATAATCATTCTATAGTTTGTGGCTAATTGAAATAGGATTTATAGATTTTCAAAGTTAAATTTTTTTAATTTTTTCAGTTATCCTGTTTTTACATTTTATCTTTAATTAAATGAAGATAAAATCTGAATTTTGGTGTGAATAGCGTTCAATTCTGTTTAAAATAATCTAATTCTATAAATTAATGTATATTTATTTCTATCATAATTTCATATTGTTTCCAAATTGAAAGAAAAAATTTCTTATTGATTCTCTAATCATTGTGCACTATTTATTTAAAAAAATCGCTTTTAATATGTCACTCGCTTGAATAAATGTTATTTCTTGATGAATAAAAGAATAAAATTATTTCGGTTAACTTTCATATATCTAAATAAAATTTTAAAAAATTTTTAGTACAATAAAACTAATCAGAAATATTTCAATATTCTTATCTTTCCTCTTAGTATCCATAAGTATGTGAAAAAAGTCTTAATACCAAAAAAAAAAAAAAATTATTTATAATCATAGGAAGCCGTCAAGACGCCATTTAATCTATATTGGCGTCTGAATTTCTGACTGGTGTAGAATAATTTCAGTTTTTAATGTTATTTTGCTTAAAAAACTATAGCTCTGAAAAATTAAATCGGAATCAAAATATTGTACTTAATATGCAGAGAAATAAGTTGTAAGTCAGTATTTATAGATATTATTACATACAGTACATAAATTTTACTCATTGATGCTCTTTCAAAAGCATGGAAAAAGCATTTAATTGTTTTTATTTCGAGGTCATAGAAATTATTGTAATTATTCAGATATTGTATATAATTATTATATAGATTCTTATATTAAAAGAATAAATAGTAATTATTCGGAATCTTTTAACAACGACCTAGATGTTGGCAATGTTTAAGTCAACAAATAAACGAATTAGGATAATTATCAATTTAGTTAAAAATATATTATAATCGCTTTTAAGTGTAGAAGACTTTGTTGATTGCTTTTTCTTATTAATTTTTTTATATTATAAGATAAATAAAATTTTAAATTATTAAATTATTTTTATCATTCAAAATTTTGGATTTTATATGAAACTCAACAGATTAATCTAACCAGGTAAGTTAAATTTGGAAGTAGAATAAAGTATAATATATTTTTATTTTCTATAAATTACAAAAATATGTAAAAAAGAGATCTGTAATATCAGCGCAAAAAAGCAAGGTAACGAATTGCGTAGAAAATTCCAAAAAGCACTTTTGAAACAAAACATTTGAATCATTAATTGTGAAATTTGTCTTTAAGTATGCAAAATTTTATTAAAATTCATTCAAAATTATAAAATTAAAATAATATTCACTTTATATTGTTTAATTTTTAAATGAGTATCGAAAGAATTTTTAATTATTCAATTAAAACATTATTAAACATTTCAGTTTGCATTTTGAAAACATAACAATGATCAAAACCAATTCATATCATAATATTGCATTAGTATTGTTCTAAATATATTATAATCCAGAAAACAGCCTATTCAAATACTCGAATATTTCGTATTTACAAACGAAAAAGAGTTCGACAAAAATTTTCTCAACAGTACAAAGATCGCTAATAATTTATAACGAGATAAATTAAATTTATTTATAAATCAACAGATTACGAAATAATAATATACTACGAAATTTCTAATTATTTTAATTAATGATTATTATTTTTTATCAATTATGAAATCTGATATAACTTATTTTTGGTGAAGATAGATATGTGAATGCCAATAACTTCTAACAAGCAAACCGTTATGGGGAATTTTTAACAAATATTGATAGTTTATATTTTGTTTTTTAATCATTTAGATATTTTATTTACTTTATTGAAATCATATTCTCATGCATTATATATTTCCCTTCACTAATGTATCATCAGATACATATTAAATATAATTCTTGAATATGTATTTAATAAATTCTTGAATATATACATATTCAAGAATTTGTTAAATTTCTTGAATTGAATATATTCTGAAACTTTTTCTAATGCTACTCTTTTCCAGATATACCTTGAAATAAACGAACAAAAAAGTTTTTCCATAAAATATGTTTAAAATTAAAATCCAAACAGAAAATTCGACTTTATAAATTCAGATCAGTCGATAATTAATTATTGTTTATAATCAATTCATATGAATTTATCTTATAGAAAATGTTTACCTAAATATTATTTCATTAAATAAAAACCATTAAAAAATTTTTAATTAATATCCACTCGAGAAAATTCATAATTATTTTTATTGTATCTTAGGAAAAATTGCAAAGAAACTAAAAAAATTAATACCATAATTTGTTTATTCATAGTGAAAACTACAAATGAAGTGTTTTTAATGCTTGATGTAGAATAACACTCTGAGATTCTATGAAACTGTCTTTTATATTTCATCACTTTAATAAGTGAAAAAATTTAGATCTAAAATGAATTTTTTTCATTATCCTCATAATAAAATATTTTGTCATGTTATATATTGTAATTTATTTTTCAATTGATTTGTTTTTTTTTTCAAGCTGAACTATATAACTGAAATTAATATTTCTTTGTTATGCAAATATGATATATAATAAACAATACAAACGCAGAAATATTAAAACTCTAATTTCAGTTTATTTTATAAAATTTTTACTTCATAACGTAACGTTTTTAAAATATTACAGGTAGATAAGAAAATACATAAGTTGAATTAAATCGTTCAATGACAGATAAATAAAGATAAATTGTAAATACTAGAGTCATGTCATCATTTAAGTTAAACATCACATCCGGGTGGTTTTATTACATGTCAGTCAGCTGGCGAAAGAACAGAAAGAACAATGGACATGTAAATGATTAGATCGGTCAAGGTCTCATTCAGAAAGCATTCACCACATGTCCATAAAATATTCACTTAATGATTTGATAAAATTTGCAAATGATGACAATGGAAATAATAACCAAAACTGACCTAAATAGTCTCTATATGATAAATTAATATTTTCGAAGGGATATCATTTAATATACTATACTGATTTAATTGAGAAAAATAATGATTTTATAACATTAATAAATAATAGCATGAAAACTGATATAAAATATTTTATCATATATCTTATTAAAAATATAAGATAAAACATTATATAGACAATATTATATGCATATGACCAATATGATCAATTTATAATATGCAATAGAGCAGTAGTCTCAAACTCAAATTGCGTGCGGGCCGAATCGCAATTCGAAAAGAAATGAAGGCCGAATATTTTTAAACAAAATTGCAATGAGAGAAAAATATTTATTTTTTGTAATTACTTTCATTTTTTCTTACATAGATATCGAAATAACTTTATATAATTATGAGTTTATAAAATACTTTTATTTATTTTAAACTACTACTTAACATCTGATGATGAGGTGAATCTGCTAAAATTTGTAACCTTGGAGATAAATTACTGGAAACTATCTTTATTAAAGATTGCAGATGTTCATCAGTCAGATGAAAATTAATAAATCTAATAAAAAAATCGATTGATTTCTTTTGTTAGATTTATTAATTTTCATCTGCGAAAAAAAACTGTTCGCAAATGTACGTATTCTCAAACAGTGCAATTATTTTCATGGCAAAATTTCGTGAGGGATGATTCATAGATGCACAGTAACAAGACGAAGAGAAACACGAAAATGGAAGTAGTTACTGAGACCACAACGCAGGATGAGTACAGTACGCTTTAAAACTTTACATTGTTTTTTTTTTATTAACGTTAAATTGTAATAATTTTCCGACTGTAACATGTATTTAAACAAATAACTAAAACATCTTCGCAGGCCGTATAAAATTGTTTTGCGGGCTGCCAATTTGAGATCACTGATATAGAATATATGGTAAAAGTTTACTTTCTTGTAATTCTTATAAAATGCATAGTGATGTTTTTTGCTGCATGATTAAATATAGAAATAATCAAACAATTTAATACGCAATACAATAAAAACTTTAGATTACAATGTAGACTAGTTTAAAACTGAAATAACCTAAATGAAAAATATAGATTAAACTTATAAACGAAATTTATTTTTTCAAAAAATATTCATTTTTTAAATATATAATGTATTGTTTTGAAGTTTAAATATATTGACATATTATTTATAATCATAACTAAGCAGAAACAAGATACTATTTATGATCATAATAGCTATTAACTAAAAAGAACATTAAACTGTTTGAAAAGATATTTATATATCGTTTTTAACACTGGTATTTAAAAAAGATATACTGTATACTATATATATATAAACTTAATATATCTTTTAAATACCAGTGTTAAAAACTGATATGTAAATGTTTTTCTCATTATACTCTCACTATATGGGAAGGCTATTTGTTAATTAAATAAAATGCATTCAATATATAATTAATTAAATATTTGAGAAAATTCATGAAATAATCATTTTTTCAAAACAAGGGATGAAAAAGGAATAACTTTAATAATAATAAAATAAAAAGAATATTTTTGATAAGGAAGGAAAATTGATTTAAGAATATCAAAAATAAAAATTTTCATTCAATAATATATTAAATAATTTTTGGAATCATTATTCAACATTCATTTATCAAATCATACTACTGTACTATATAAATCTATATTTAAGCTGAAATATTTTTTATTGTCAAAAAATTCTAAATTGTTCTAAAACGAACAATTTAGAATTTTTTGACAATAAAATACTATACTATATCCTAATGCTATAAATATTTAAGAAGAAAAATTTTTGAATATATTATAAAGACTAATACAGTAGTTATATTTTATGAAGATTATTTTTTAAATTATTTAATAAGGGTAATTTTGAGTATTTTTATGTAAAAAATTGAAAAATATTTAAAAAATACAAAGAAAACTTTTTCAATATTAAATATAATGCTATAATTTTTTTACAAAAAGTCTGATTATCAGTTTTTACTTAAAAAAATATTTTAATAAATATCTCTCATTTCATGAATGAATTATGGATTTATTGCAAGAGGACCCAAATTCTTCCTAAAAAGTCTGCAGTTGTTGGGTTTGGAATTTTCCAGGTGAAAGTATTATACATTTATTTCATGCTGCTACTGACTGATAACTGTGTCAATATTATTGTTTGTCGTTTTTTTACTATATACCTGTTAATTCTATGTAATTTTAAATCTATACAGAGATTAAATTAATATTAACTGTGTTATATTATTCGGAATCTAATCATCCAATGATTTAAAAACGCTTGAATAACATAATACTATGCACAAAGATTCAATAATTAATACTGCATATAGTTAAAGAAATTAAGTTTCGATTTATGTCAAATTTTTCTCTCTATTCTTTTGATAATATGGAAATATGTAAGAAAGTCTATTGATATTGAAGAAGTTGTAATAAAGAGATTAAATATAAAAACATGTTACTATTCAAAAGATTCTGTGATTATCAAAGCTATATATTATAATAGTTTGACTAAAAGATAGTCCAATATCTGTTCTAATTATATCAAGTATTATTATTATTATTATTATTTTTATTTTTAATTCTCAGATTTACTATACTAAATGCAAAGAATTCTGTTCATTAGTATACTAATTCTTTCTCCATCCAGAGTGAAATTTCGTATAATAGCTTTAAAAAATTTTAATTTTTATCTTTAATAAAAAAGGATGTTGTTAATAAACCTTAATCAAATTGTTGAATAAATATTTTAAAAGATGTGTCTTGTTCTCTGTTTTTTTAATTTTCAGTTGCTCAAATTCCCCGTCGTCTCTTATTTACAGTAAATAATTAATAAAATCGTTTTGGATATATGTTACCGTATTACCGATTAATAGAATTAATTTTCATTATATGATATGTATTTTTGTTTGAAAACAAAGTTTCTCTTTTAATATTTTTATAAATTTATTTTCAGTTAAGGTTTAATTGATGATAAAAAGTGAAGAAATAATTTGATACTTACCTCTAATTGCTTGAACAACCCTCAACCTGTGAATGCTATTATCCATTCCGCAATCAATTGCTAATTGTTCTTCGGTTAAATATTTTAATGTATCTCTCTGCACTCCGCTGTGGAGCATTCCATAAGTATACTGACAAAATTCTGGTCCCAACGTGTGCAGCATCTGATTCAAATTTGTCGAATCGCAAGAAGTATAATCAGCCATTCGTTTGAGTAGGTTAAGTTCGCGTAAAAATCTGAAATTCAAACAAAATTTTGATATGAAAATACATTAATGGCGTCTTTATTTGAATGTAAAATTATCAGTATGATAAACGTAAGTTCTACCTTTTCCTGAGAATTCCGTTTTTAATGCCAATATCATCTTTCAACATACATTCTGTTAGCTGCAATAAAAGATCTCCGTCCACTCTTCCGTTCGTAAATTCTTGGCAATATTGAGAGAAACCAATCTGCAAAAATATAGATAAAGCTTTTTACTGATAGTAAGTAATGGCATAGTCTTTTTCATTTTGCAAAAAATCTTTCAAATAAATAAAATACAATACAATTTATGTATGGCAAATAATTTCAAAATTATATCATCTTATGTTTTTAAAGTTACAAACGATCACCGTTTCGAAATGAAACCATATAGAAGCATCGAAATTAATAAAAATATAGTTTGATTTATAAGAAATAATCCCAAATCCGAAATTTTTTGCAATACATTTTTCTTGAGATATTGCGAATGAACTGACAAAAACTAACGGCAACTGATTACATAAAGTATGATTAAAATTATAATTAAATTATAATTTGTCATTATGCAAATTATACATGCAGAGTGGGATTAAAATTATTGCGCTAGGTGTACAGAATATGTCATTTATTTGTTACAGTACAGTGATTTCAGATATCGGGCTTTACTTTCTAATGACTACATTTTTATTTAAAGAGATAAAGATAACGTATATAAATCTGAAAATCAGTAATGAGATTATATAGAGGATACTTTCCTACATATGATGATAATCTTTACTAGAGCTCTAATAATCTCTACTAAAGTAGAGATCATTAGAGCTTTAGTAACGATTATTATCATCTATATACATATACAAATATAATACATATATATTAATGAATATTGCTCTAAAATTTAAATGGTCAGTTATGTTTGATGTCTTCGGATATTTTGCGAATGAAAGGAGAAGAAACAAAATACAATATATAAGATCGTTTATGTAAAAACAACTAAAAATAGCTTCCTTGCATTTACATGTTTTTCGAACATTAAATTAAATATTTTAGAAGATTAAAATAAAGTTAAATTGATTTCTCAAATAAAATTAGATAATTTTTCATGATAAAGCTAAAATTATAATTAAAGATTCTCACTTCAACAACATAATTTAATACATGATTTAGATTTGCAAACCATAAACGATGATTCCATTATAGAAAATTTGAATCATTATTATAATTTTGCATAATTTCTCATGATGGTAGCGTACAATCCTTATTAACGATAATTTGTTTGTAAGCCTTATTTTACTATAACCTCCAGAATAGTTTGAAGAAGAAGAAGAAGAAGAAGCCTTATTTTATTGATTCATCTTATACAGTAATCTTTTTGTTTTAGTAAAATGATTTCTTGTATTTTCAAGTGTTCCCTTCGAATATAAAATATAGTGTATTTTTCTTATTTTGTCTGTCTTGTTCTGGTTCTAAAAGATTTAAAACTATATACAGTTATTATAAGAAACTGTTTTTCTTGTACTAAGAGATTTAAAAATATAATATTTTCAATTACTTTCTTTTTTAGACATCTACATTTAATACAATAATATGTTTGAATCATTGAATATAAATTCAATTAAAAATCAGAAATAATACAGAATACTGAATTGCTTATGCAAATATCTTCAGAATTTTATCAAATTTCCTACAGAAACAAAATAACAGTGAATTATAGAATATGCTATTTATTTAATATTAAAAAATTAAAAACATACACTGCCACGAGTTTAGATACAAAAGAATAAAAGCACTATGGCAGAAATTTTCAAAAATAACCACACCAGAGATTATACGAAGAAGCGCTTTCGATTTTAATACAATCCTCATCAGCTTCCAA
>WUQG02020018.1:0-11466 GCA_011317285.2 Androctonus mauritanicus | reverse complement strand
GGCAACTGTGAAAGTATCTACAAGATCCTGTGTTTTATCCACATCTTTCCAAATGACAAAGATGTCGTCCACATACCAAACATAATATATTATGTTTGGAATGGAACTTTATAATAAATCAAGAACTATCTATACCAGTGGTTCTCAACTTTTTTCCCACATACCACCCATCCAATAAGTGATCAAGTCATGTACCAATTGTGGGTAGTTCATGTTTTTGACTAGAAAATATTCCATGCAAAATACAAAAAAGTTACTTACCCTTTTTTTCCTTTTACAAATCTCCTTTCCTCTCCTGCTATAAGAGCTATGGCATGTCAAGAATAAAGAATTTTCTCCCATACTTATGGTAAAAATAAGAACAAATAAAAAGGATTCAGTTTAATTCATTTCATTTATTAAAACAATAAATTATAATAAAATTTAATGAGAAAGTTGAATCTGCAATTGTGAAACAAACATTTTTGTATCAGGTTCAGTTTTGATTAATTTTAAATGAATTTTAATTTCATCCTAAATTTATTTTTAATTGCTAACATAGCAGAAAATTGAGTTTCACATAAATATGTAGATGTGAATGGAAGCAAAAACTTAATTGCTTTCTTGAATAGAGAGTTATATTTGTTCTCCTTATTCAATCAATATTCACACAATCCTGTATTTCTGAACTTTAAATAAAGACTACTATTGCAAGAATGATCAATCAATGCTTCTTTATTTTCAAGAGTTAAGTTCTTGGTTTGAGATTCCAAAAAAGGATTTTGTATTTATAAATGTTCAGAATAATTTCCATTGAAATATTCTTCAAAGCTTTGAATTGGCAAATTTTAAGAGAAAATAGCATGCAAATTCAGTGTGATTAAAGAAAAGTTTTTCTTAGAGTCTGGGTAAAAATGTTATAACTTGTGTAAGAGGAGAAATGGTTTTAACTTTTACTCAGAATTAGAAATGTTAACACCCTATTGGGTAAAAACTTTATAGTTATTCACCTAATTTTTTTTTGTGTACCTAATTAAATACTACATAATTTTTAAACTTAATATAATTTTGTATACCACCTGGGAATATTCTATGTACCACTGGTGGTATGCATATCTTAGATTGAAAACCACTGATCTTATATTATATCTTATTATAGTAAATTAAATAATCAAATTTATCTATAATTTATTTCAAAAATTGCAGTATAGATTATTTGAAATTAGAATGTAAAAAACGGAAAATCAAAATCTTACATTAATGGTTTAATATTTTATTAAAGTATACCAATACTTTATTCATAAATAAATTGTGAATATAGGAAGTTCTTAGTTTAAAAATTCCCAGGTTTGCAGGTTTTTATTCAAATATGAAGTATCAAAAAATTGAAATATGAACCTTTGCAATAAGTAAATGCTAAACATTTATAAAAGGATATTTCATTCAACATATCTATACAATACAATATAATTAGATTTGTAGCAAAAAATCCAACATTTTCTACAAAATCATCACGATCAAAATGGTGGCTTAAAAGTGGAAATAATGCACCCTCTGGTTTTATTGGCATATTATGTAAATAATATCCATTTCTAATTTTTGCTTAAGGCAGTAGTTCATTTGTATGAAAACTCTTTATTTATCTATTAATAATAAGAAAAAAATAGAAATTCTTTAACATTTATATGACAAATAATTTCTTTTATTATTATAATTTATTTGAATTTAAAAGCTGTGTTTTCATTTCTTTAGATAAATAAATAAATCATTTTTAATTATAAACTATTGATTTTGCTGGTCTTAATTTTATTGTGGTTAAATTTTATTGGTAAGAATGGAACCCATGATTTAACATTGTCTTTGGAGAAATTGATTCTTAGTTTATAAGCAATTTCCAGATCTGAATTAACTTGTATAGTCTGAAACTACCTGTAGTTTGATGCTTTATCACCAAAACTATTAAAAATGAAAAAGCATAATTTATATAATAAACACATTATGAACACATATTCATTCACTTTGAATGAAAAAGTAAAAATAAATATATACAATAGTATATTATTTTTATTTGCTCCCTGATATTCTTCAAATTATTTAATGTTTTTTAGTTAGAGTATAAAGAATATTAATTTTTTTTTCAGAATTTATAATTAACAGTGTATAGATTTTAACAATAGTTAAGTAGAATGCTAAATTTATGTTGAAAAATGCTAAATTTTTAATAACTTTAGCATTTTTCAACATAATAAATTTAATGTTTTATTGTAAAAATCCTTTATTTTTTTTCTCTTTATTTGTTAATAAATTAATACTGAAACAGTAGAAAGTAAATTTAATAAATGCCATTATCGTTATTGATTAAATCAGCTATTCTCAAATGTGACTGCAGAAAATTTTAGTATAGTCACAAGAAATGTAATATGTAAATGAAGTTTAAAATTTAATGAAAATTGGACATAACTGCATTGATTTCCTATATATTGTATCTATAAAAATATACAATTTAGAATAAATTAATAGAAGCTGTCAGAAAAATATAATTAGTGTGATCACACTTTTTTAATAATTGAAATCAGTAAATATTATTTATTTAATTAAAAAAATAATGCTTTATTCAAATAAAAAGAATGAATTTTTGAATAAATTACTTATTTCCACATACTATAATAATTAAGAAATAATAAATTTTTATTTATATTAATGCAAAAATCAGTTAACATCTTAGTCATCAATCTTTTGGTAGTCTTATAAAAATTATAACTCCTAGATTAATCTATAGCTATGAGCTAATATGTATTATATTTAACAATGAATGCCATTAGGTATTAACAATCAATATATTTGCTTTAATTATTATTTAATACATACATACTATTTTATTTACTTACTTTTTTTAACTGCTTACTAACTAGAACAGATACTGAGGTAAGGTATTCTAGAAAAATCTTATTTTTAATATTATCAGAATATTGAATATTAAAAATAATCATATATAGAAAGAGAATTAAACTTCACATTGTTGTTCAAAATTGACATTACCATATCACTTGTAAGCAAATTTATATTTGTCTCAAAGTAATACTTATTTTAATATAAATTTTTACAAATGTTGAAAATTTTATAATATTTTAAATTTTTTAATCCAAATTTGATACATTAGCATTTGGCATATTTTTATTTGCTTTTGTAATTAAGATGATTATTTTGTATTGTTAAAATACAGTAAGTTTTAGGTTTTGCAATAAACTATATTATACAGTAGGTTCACATTTAACATTGGGGATTAATTCATAAAAATAGTAACTTTTATTGAAATGACATTAATGCAAACTAAAATCTTCATTGACTTAGCATATAAGTTTTTCCAAGGGGTGGATTCCTGATTTGATCCCAGGTCCTCTGAAAAGCCAAAACATTTGCATCTAGCCTATCCATTCAAATGTCCTGTGTCTGTATAGTTTAATTATGGTAATATATTGTTCATAGATAATATGTACAGTATGAGTTAGTGTTCATATAAAATATAGTTACTTTGTTTTCTATAATTATAGAAAACAAATTAATCATAATTTATATCATCTCATTTCTCTCTGTTATGATGGAAAATATAAAAAATAGAAGTTTATTCCATTTTGCTCCCTTAAAATTTTTAATTTTTTGATTAATCAATTTTTGTAAGTGATGGAATAGCAAAATGATGTTAAACCAAGACTTATTGTATTTTGAATTTTATATTTGTCTTTTATTCTATATTTCTTTTTTCTTTCTTTCTTTTGACCTTTCTTATTCTGAAATGGAATAAGAGAATATATAAATTAGATTTGTCTGTCAGTCTATTGAAAATTGAACAGTCTATTGAAAATTATTGATGTTTGTTCAGTAATATTGGTCAATAAGATTGACAATATTTTAATTGTAGACAATATCTCTGATAAATATTATCCAATCTCCAATTTTGTGTACACATTTTTTCAATCTTCTAGGCTAAGGAATCAGTTCTATTGAAAGTGATTTATCTGGCTGAATATGTTTGTCAAAATGATATATCATGTAAATGTTACAGAAATTTTATTTAAATTTGGTATGTTATTGGGATCTGCTAGAGAGTTGTGTGCTAAAATGATAAAAAGTGATTATATATATATATAAGTTAAAAATTTTTTTAATAAAATTTAATACATAAATCATTTATTTTATCTCATTTTATATGAGTTATAAAATTTTAATTTTATTTAAATGATTTAAAAATAAAATTTTGAATATATGCAATATGAGAATTATTTTTAATGAAATAAAAATTTCATATTAAAAGCTGTTTAAATATATAAATTTAAACTTGATCTTAATTTTATGCTATATAAATTGGGATTTAATTTTTAATTTGATATAAAATTTGTAAATGCAGTATGTAAATATAAAAGTAAATAGTAGGCATTAATTTTATATTTAAAAATAATTATAATGCAATACAAAATTGGAAGTTTAAAACAAAAAAAAAAAAAAAAATAGTAAACTTATAGTATACAGAATGCTATATTATCATTATTTTTTCATTGTTTTTCATATTAAGAGTCTGATACAATAATTGTAAAAAAAAATTGTTATAAATATCATTTATCATTGTACAAAGACGAGACTATACACTGCCAGTTACGAACTAAAGACACAATATCAGCACTTTAGGCAGGAACTATTAAATGAGTAACTAAAATAATAAAATTGCACTGAAAACTCAATTTGGAAGTTTTATAGAAATTTAAGAGCGCCCTCGATTCTTTATTGAATCCTCCTCAGTTGATTCAATTGAGTTTTCAGTGCAATTTTATTATTTTAGTTACTCATTTAACAGTTCCTGCCTAAAGTGCTGATATTGTGTCTTTTTTTATCATTTATCATTAGATTGATATTTATAAATTTTATATTGAATTGATATTTATATCAGTCTAAATATCAAAATGCCAAATATTTGTAAAACTATTAAAATATGTAAAGATGCAGACCTAATATAAAATACATTAAATTTTAAAAACATTTTTTTAATCTGTCGATTATCGTGGGAATTATATTCACAATAGTATCTTATAACCAAGATAAATACACTGTATAATATTTGCTTTTAAAACTTTTTTAGTTTGTTCTTCATTTGTTTCATCGAACTTGTTTTAGTTTTATCTTTATGAATCACGCTCTTTTCTCTTTAGATGAACTTTTTGATACTTTGTTTTAGAAGAAAGTTTCATCATTATTTTTATCTGTTGATATCGATAGTTGCAAAATTAAGGGCAAATATTCACATTATGAGTCATTCGTAAAGCATTCAATTTGATAATATATATAGTGCAAATGTTTTAAAAATACCTTCTTATGAATGAATTTTTAAAATATCTACCCCTCAAAGTAAATTTGAAAATCACGTAGATTGATAATCGATAAAATTTTATTGAGTTAATACCTTAAGGTAATTAATTTTATATAAAAGTTAGGATGTCTAACTTTTGTTAGTTTTGTGAAAAGTTCAGTTACTTGAAAGTTTGAACATTTCTGTCATATTTTGTTTAACATAAGAAAGGAAATTTATCATTTGTACGCTAATCAATATCCGTTTTTCTGCTGACGTGACGGTTCGAGGCAAAGTGGATTGTATAGATTAGCATCAATCACCTTGGCATTCTTCGATTTTTTATAATGTGACGTCGTTGTATTACTTTAGAGCAAAAATTTCAATTTAATCACGAAGATAAAAAGTCTGTTAATACGAATATAAACTTGTGTTAAAAAGTTTCTTCTTTATTCACATTTTACCTTGACCTACATTCTTAGCAAACCAAACTTTAAATTCTGAATCAGATATATTTGCTACACTGTATATATACTGTATATCTTATATTTATATACACAGTATATACAATATTATATAAATAAATACTGCAATTAAAGAATAATAATAATATTTAAAAATGTTTGTTTCGAACTTGATGCTACAGAATGAATCGTTATGAAGCAATTTTATTCCGAAATCAAAATAGTCTATTTTTTATTTACAGTTTCTCTCATTAAAATTTATTAGATTAATTTGGAAAAAGCTTTAGCATTATTTTTAACATACACACAAGGGATGATGACATCGTCTATACGTATGCACTTGTTTATTTTTGATCATTTGCCAACTTTCAACGAATTTTTAACGAGAACAATGATTTCTTAGGTTCGTTGATTTCTGTTCACGTTCAGTATGTTTAATTAACTCTAATTTAATTAATGTAATTTTTTGTCATTATGGACACGCAATAATTTTGATTTAGATCGTAAAATATTCAAAAAATTATATATTATAAATGTCACTTTCATTCATTTATTAATAAATAACAATAGTTAATTAAAAAAATTTAAGTTAGTGTGCGTATAAAAACACGCAATGCCAATTTGTATATTTTATAAATAATCTTTGTGATTTTTATATCATATACACGAATATATATGATATAAAAAAAATCGAATGTATGTGCGAATATTAATCTTATAGATTGTTTCGGTAACATATTTATCATATTAATTTTTTTTTGCTATGAAATAGATTGCTAATTGTTTAATGCTGCTGATTTTATTATATATATATAACAGTGTATATTATATATTGTATATATATATAATATAACCAATACTGAACATCTTTTGTTTCATTATAAATGTCTCCCGAACAAGCTTCCTGATTCGCTGGCTGAGTATTATAATTGATGGGGAATATATACTTACTTTTTTAGTAGCGTACAACCTGTTTCATTTGCTGCAGGTAGTCATATATATATAAAAGAGTTGGGAGTTATATTCGTATACTCTATACATTCCTGCTTTTCAGATAACGTAAGTAACGTCTGTTAAATTTTGGACAGTGAATGTTAGTCTTGAAATTACCTAGAATTTTCCAGTCTTTATTATTTTTAGTTACTGAGAAAGATAGGTTCTAAATTTATCTTATTTTCTTTTTATCTTAAATTAACATTATTATCAAGAACATCAAAAAGAAACTTATCAACATCCTGTTTTATTAAGTAAGCTTTATTTATTCGTTTTTCTAAAAAGCAGTGTTATTTTAAAATTATTATTTGCTGTTTTTTGTAACAACTAATTTAAGAATATTTTCGAAATAGGCAGAATATTCTGCGTAATTTTGAAAGTGTTTTCCTGGCGAATAACCTAAACGTTAGCGTACCGGTCTGAAATAATGCCAGATAATTTTTCTTTTTTTGTATGTGTGTGAGTGTGTGTTGTTGCCGCCAATCTTTTCGAGATTAAATGCGTTATCAAATATACAACGTAAAAAGTTATTTGCTAAAAATAAATTTTGTTTGTTCTCGTTGTGTGGTGGTGGTGATCTAATCTCAGTTGCTAAAATAAAATCTTATTCTATCAGTTTAAATCAAAAGGAAAATTAAAACTTTCAACTACTGTATAATGCCAAATTTCAAGCTAGTGGACTGAATATTGAAAACAGAATTATAATTGAAATAGCAAATATCTTAATAATAATAATGCAGTAATAGTCTTATTACATAAAATAGTTTGTTTAGCAATTAATGTAATGATATATGGTGTTATGTAATGCTATAGTAAATCATATTATCTATATTTGAATTAAATCGTCATCACCACCTTTTGTTAATCTGTCTTTTGATTTTTTTTTAACGTTATCTGAATTACAAAGATCGTTTTTCGCAGGTCATACGAATATAGAATATAATTAAAAAATGAAATACAGTATGCAATCAGTTGAACTTTTAAATGCACTTCCTGATATAAATTAAATACTAATATTAATAATGTAAATATAAACGGATATCATTTTATTACATTATTATTTATGATCAACAAAACACAGGAAGATAATAGATGCTATATTTACATATTCACGTGTTCGATGATCCCTTGACAGTTTACCCATCATGCACTGCGTTAGAGTTGATCCAAAGCTAACCCGAGTGACCTCTATTGAGTTATGTTTAATGTAAAGGAAAACGTGATTGGACAATATTTTAACAATGTCATTTAAATAGCTAATAGAGTTTGATGTAAGTAAAATATTTTCCTTCTGAATTAAGGTTGGTCGATGTCCTCGTTTTGTTTAGGAATCAAAGATGAAATAGTCTAGATACTGGAATGTAAATAATTCATCTTTAGTAGGTAAAGCTTAAAATGTTATTTGACACGAAAATAAGTTTGCCATATTTTATTATTATTGGAAGATGTTGAAATTGTAATTGTCATAATACAATTATGGTTAATACAATAGTGAAGAGTTTTTTCCCCGTTTTTAAAGTGTCTGCTCTTAATAATAATAATAATAATAATATAAATATAAATATAGATAGATATTGCTAATCAAAGGAATCTATTGGTGAAATGGCAGTCAGTACAGTGACCCAATATAATCTTTAAATTCTAAGTGATGACTTTGGTCTATCTTTTGCCCTATGCTATTCTTTGAACTGTCATAAGATCTGTTCTTACTTCATTTATTTTAAAAAGAGTATTAAAAGTAATTGTACAGAACCAGCATCTTAAAACACAATTGTTAATATATTTAAATTATATTGATATTTAGAGTATAGAAAATTATTTATATCTTTATCTTTATAAACAGGAAAGTATAATATAGACTATGGAGAATAGGATATATATAAGCACGTAGTATCAAATTATTTCCTGTCATGAAAATTAATATATATAGAATTTTTGAAAATTAAAATTTGTTTGTTCATACAGAATCAATTAAATTTATTGTGTTAAATCAGTTATAAAAATAAAAAAATCAATTAATGATTGAAGTTAAATTTTATGGAAAAGTAAATGTAGTAAATCTTTGCATAAATTATATATGCATGATATTATATGATGACAATATAACAGTAAGTTATAAGTTATTTATTCTTAAGTTCTTGTTTTTTAGATGGTTCATCTAAATGAAGATAAATTATAATCACAATAAATTACTTATATTAATTATCTTGTTTTTATTGATTTATTGACTGTTATGTGGTTATTTCACAACTGTAATAAATGACACTAGCTGTTTAATTTCCAATTTGATATTAGTCTTGTTTTAGCAAGGTAGTATCTTTTTTTTCAGGAGCTGAAAAAATTGAAATTTTTATTTCTAATTGATAAACTATTGTCATAATTTTAACATAGAAAGTCATTTATTCTTTTAAAATAATTAACATATTTGAAAACTAATGAACAATTTAAAAGATGAATTAAGTAGTTTTAAAACATTTAATGATTTTTTTATGAAGCAGTTTTCATGATTATTGATATCAACTAAAATATATTAAAATTTATAATTTAAAACTAAAATTATTAATTTAATCAAACTAATTTTTAGTTATTTAAAAATATAATCTACAGAATAAATCATTATTATATTTATAACTTTCTTTATTAAAATGCAAAGAAATATTAAATTTTAACTTGAAGTTTCCCATATAATTTTACTCTACTCTTAAATAAAGCACTCTTTGCAGTAAATGTTTACTAGCGATCTTTAATCAAAACACTCGAACATTTTCGGTGGTTCAAACCACCATCATCAGGAAACATATGTTACTTGACGATGGTGGGTTGAACCACCGAAAATGTTTGAGTGTTTTGATTAAAGATCGCTAGTAAACATTTACTGCAAAGAGTGCTTTATTTAAGAGTAGAGTAGATTTAAAATCAAAATTTCTAATCAATAAATTAATATCAAAAATTAATTTGGACTTTTACTATTTTGTTAAATTTCACTTAGTTTTGTCATCATTTAAATTTTAAGAAAATATTCCTGCATAAATAAACTTTTGTGACTACAAGTGATCCTCTACAACAAAAATTATTATATCTATTTCTTACTTTGCACATTCTTCATTTGCACTTTCTCAGAAATATGAATTTGAAGAATATAACCAGAGGTTTTTGTATATTTCAGATATATACAAAAATTTTTATTGACATCCACTATGGAAACAATCAAAAATTATCATCTCTGAAGTAAATTGAAAAATCAAATAATGTATTCACAAGAAAGCTATAAAATTTTAACATGTATTGCTTTTCCCATAAAAATTACAAAGTAGAAAATGAATTGAGCCATGCCAAGCAAACAATATCTGTAGGATATTGACTCAATGTTATCAGAATCCAAAGATATAAATAAATGGCAGTAATTTATATTGTTGTTTTTTCTTTTGTAGCATTAAGATAATATTTTAGTAACTATTCTCTTATATATATAATACATTTTTACACACATTTTTCAGCTTCCTTATATCTTCAACCTGCTCAAAGTTGGTCCTATGAAGAATGAATATCAGTGTCAAAAATTCTACTGGATTTTTGATACTGATATTGGATGTTTCTGATATTATCAGAAAAACTTCTAAAGGATTAGCTATTTTTAAATTAATAACTTATTTCAAAACACTAGAACAGAGATCAATTAATATAACATATTCTTTACATTCAAAAAATGATTTTATTAAATAAAATCATTTTTTGAATGTAAAGAATGTAAATTTATTAAATTATTACTGATATACACAGAGTTAAAGACAGGTAAATATTATAAAGCAGTGAACTTCTAAAAACAGATTAAGTAAGAACTAATCAAATTAATATAAAAAAAGTTATTTTAATAATTGAAAAATGCAGATTTTAACAAAAAAATAACAGCCAACATAAAGGAATTAATAATATGTATTCTGGAATAAAGTCATCTATTAATTCTTAGATTGATTAATGTCTTTTAGTTAATATTTTAAGTTGGAGAGATTGTTGAATATAGGAGACAGCAAGAAGAAAACAATATTTATTTTCAAGATTTTCTATCTATCTATCTATCTGAAACTTAAAATTATTAAACAAATACTAATATATAAGATATAATCATAATTTTTTCTTGATATTTATGCAATTTTGAATTATAGGAGTCAGTCTTGTTTATGAGATTAAAGCATTTCTAAAAAATAAATCAAATTCTCATAAATTAGAGATTAAATCACCATTAGTTATCATTAAAAATACTATAGTGGGTGTAACTGAACTCAAAAAATTTATTTTTTCAAATGAAATTGCAAAGTTACTAATTCTATCAACTTGAGAATAAACAAATACTTAAACCTAATGGTTACACAACTCTGCAAAATCCAGAGTTCTGCCTGAGCTGAGGTCTTTTATTAGTTTCTAACAAAATCTAAACAATGAACTAATTAGCGTTTAACTGGTAAACAAACAACCGGATAGAAACGTATAACTATCAAAGTACTGAACAAGTGTTAATATTAAACTGACAAAAAAACTATGTTAGAAACTTACGACTAGTAGATTGAATAAATTCTCAAACAAGTTAAATAACAAAAAAATATAAAATTTATTAGATTCAGAAACTACTTACAAAACTGTAAGCCAAGTTTTAATAAAGCAAATTCGAACAAACAACAAAATCAAATATTCAAA